>BOPM01000591.1:0-10607 GCA_022179025.1 Porites australiensis
AGTAGTCGAAAGAGTTGGTTAATTTGAGCAATTTGTGCAGTTTTCAGCTCTTTGACAGAAATAACAAAGGTAGTAGCAGCCATCGAAAACTGCGAAATTGCCTGGTGGCAAAAACGTTGATGATATTAGCAGCTGAAAGTTTAAAACCAAACTTGGAAAAGACGTAGATTGCCAGTAACACAACTGGTGTTCGGCTTAATCTTAAAACGTTCTGTATGGATTGTGAAAGTCAGTGGTAGTCTCATATTTTACCCCATAATTTAAATAGTAGAGTGGCACGTAAAACGCGCGAGGCGTGGCTCCCGACCGCCCACTCCCCCAATCGCACGCGTGGCCATGCATTTTTTTCTCGCGCGTTTCATTTAGCGGACTTTTTGGGAAAAGTGGGACTGTTCCTAGTCTGGGACGTGGAAGATGGAATAAAAATTTGTGAAAAAAACTTATCTACAGTCAGGAACAAAATATTAATTTCGCCTGAGAAGAAGTGAGGGAGAATAGTGTGCATAATATTTATAAGTAGCTTTTTAAAAACATGCACGTTAGAGTACTAACTAGTAATATGTTTAAACGTTGAGAGCCTTTTTTGCGTACAGACTATTAGATGAAAATGTCATAGGGCGCAAGACACTTTAATTCTACGAGCATGCAGGATTTCGTTCAGCCCTGTGCAAACGGACGCAACATTGTTGACCAAAAACTCCCAAGATTGTTACATGTTACATGTTGCGTCCTTTTGCCCTCCCTTTTGCATGTTGTTCAATTTTGTTTGGAGTTGTTGGGCAAAGTTTGAAACCGGTCAAACTTTTAGCTACATGCAAACGGACGCAACAACTCACAACAATGTTGGGAGTTGTTGCCAACAATGTTGTGTCCCTTTGCACGAGGCTTTAGACCGTACATTCGAAGCTATGATCTACCGACAGTATATGTAATTTGAGCTTGAAGTGCAGCTTAAAAGCTTTCATATTGAAGTAAATATTTCATTGGTATGCTCATAGATTGAAGTATAATTCTTACCTCGTAGTAGCGTACGTATGAAACATGCAGTGGAGCTTGAGCAACCATGCTTTGGCGACGGCAACGACGAGCTGAAAAAAGCAATGGCTTAATTATTATGCAAAACAACATCTCTGCACGTGCAGCACACTTTTGTACATTTCTTTCCGTGTTTGCACGACTAGCACGTGAAACTCAACGTGACGTTTACGAAAAACGTCAACAAACAGCAACGAGCTTTTCCTTCTGCTTCTGAACTAATGACAGTGGGATATAAAATTCTCGGGAACCACTTTTTTCCTACGTACATACATACATACATTTTAGTGAGTCTCCCTTTACAGTCTCCCTTTTCGGAAACAATTTCCTGATATTTGTACGTGATTGAGCGAGTCTGTTGCTTACAGACTTTCTTTACCAAAAACGAACGTCGAAACTCACATTTTCAGATTTCCTCACCAGCGAATCATTGCTAGATGTAAGGAAGGTATATAGGTGGGACTTCTGTACCGTACGGTGTAGTTTACTGGTAAAAATCTGATAATTTCATGGCCTTGTTTAAGGCTGGAGTGTATAAGCTTGTATACGTTGTATAGTTTAAAAGGAGAATAGCTCTGTCTAGTGGATAAATCTCTCGCCTCATTTCTCAACGACGGAATCCGGATACCCGAATTCAGGAAATTTTTGCTTGTGGAATTAGGGCCTGTTTACATGATGGTGGGGGACCCCAGGTAGGTGAGGTAACCCGCGTAGGTGGGGTAACCCGCCTGTCCATACAATCTCTCATTTTAATGTGATCACGTTTACATGTTAGGTGGGGTGACCCGCCACATGTTACCTCACCTACCTGGGGTCCCCCAATCCTCATGTAAACAGGCCCTTAATCTGGAATACAGCTCAAGGAATATCATTTAAATGTGAATGCCACATTATAATGCAAATACAATACACAAAGAATCTTAACCCCGGGGAGATTTGAATTGGGTACAACATTGAGTTAGCCGATCGCGAATAGGTCTATTGGATATGATTTATCTGATAGATAGCGCTAAAATCCAACTTTTGAACGACTGGGTAAATGACAATCATCATTTAAAAAGCTTAGCAGTTGTGATTTAGAAACAGTGTAAGTATATTATACACATTGTCTGTTGTACAGTTCTCATTGATGTAATTTTTAACAAGTAGAAATAATATATAAGCAATGGTAATTTTCTCGACTGAGCGTATGTACAGTAATCCTAAACAGATCTTTTGAAGATTTTCATCTCAAAAGGTTCCAATAAAAAATAATTATGGTATGCTGGTGACAATGCAGATATGCAAAGCGGGGTGAATACCCATCCACGAGTAACGTACTTATTCGAATAAGAGCCCAACCTCGAACTAGCGCCCACCTCCTATAAGCGCCCATCCTAAAGGCAGAAAAAGTTAATAAGCGCCCACCCACTCCTCCTCCCAATCAAACTCAAATAAACGCTCACCCCCACCCCACCCACTTGGGTGAATAAATTCTAATAAGAGACTTCCAGGAGGACGGAGTTTTCCTCAGAGTGTTATACAGAAACCTTGCTTTGTTTCTTTTTCGCGTTTTGTTAATATTAGCATTTATTGTTTTCATGTTGCATAATAAACATACTTCACTTGCTTAAAATGGTGAAAATTTAATAAGCGCCCAGCCTCGAATAAGCGCCCAGTCTCAAGGTCCAAAAATTTAATAAGCGCCCAGGGCGGTTAATCGAATAAATACGGTAACTCCCTTGGAAATGTGACTAACAGTCGGCCATTTCGGAATTGTTTCAAGCCTATCTGTTTCAAAGCGAGTCTAAGCGTGAAGCCAATCAGGATATAAAGATGATTTTTTTTTATTATTCTCACGCAAATTAAACTCATTTCTACCACAAAAGTTTAGCACTTGACCTCGTTTTGAAAGTGAGAGGTTTGTAACTCGGAAATGGGCTATTATTAGGCAAGGGATATATGTTATGGAAAATGAATCCGCGGAATCTGTGACGACATTCCAAATAGCCGGCCACACTGCCTTCACAGCATTTTTAAAGCGCCTCTAAAATAAGGAGAGGGCAACCCAATTTCAACTATAGGCTTGGATGAGTTCTGCCGGCAAAATTTCGAGCAGAAACTATTAAGCGATCGCCGTTTCGACTGATATGATCAGTGAGTGGCACTGTAGAAAGTTTTATGTTGCTACATTAATTAAATAACCTGCGATCAGACGCTCCCTAGTCTCTTCTTTGGTAGACCGCCGACTTTCGGGCTCACCCGAAGAAATAGAACACCTGATCGCAGGTTCTTCCCAAGGGAAGGAAAATTTTTCCTGGTACCGAGCCGAGACAATCCCGTGGTGGGTACTTAGTAAAGGTTATTCGGGGAGACTCTGCCCCTAGGTCCAACCCCTTAGCCTTTTATATACCATTTTCGACAGAACAGGTACGCCTTTCGTATACCCTCTATTGACAAGTGGCACCCCTTTCACATACCTTGTCTAGAACTTTGCATCGATCCCTCTTAACTGACTGCGGTAAATGCATTGTTCTTAAAACATGAATATACCATGCACACCAGAACGTTTTCTTGACCTTTTCGCAGTCGAAAAATGCATCTGGTAGCTCTTTTGGGCCTTTTTTACAGACCGAAATGACATCATTCCTTTCATATATACCTTAAATAGTGAAATCCCTATCCTTTCATATACCTGAGGCCTGAAAAAAGTCATGTACCCCTTTCGGTTGGAGCCTCCCCGCATAGAACAATGTAGGGAGTACCCCTCCCCCCCGGGGAGATTTCATAGGAACCGTACTTTCTTTAGCCAGTGAAATTGTTTCTCCGATGTATATAGAGAAACTTTATGGGTAGGAACATTACTACCGGTTACCCGGAAGTGATCATAACAGCCCGAATGAGACCATGAAAGGCTACTGTTTCAGCACCAATGTACCAATCGCGTCACGCAATGCAGCCATACCGTCTTTGAAGCACCTGTGTCGACTCGTTATTTCAATCAAGCGTTTTATATTGCTTTTGGTACCCTAGATATGCCCTAATTTTTGCTTAAGGCTCATAGTTAATGCTGCGTTACATGGCACGGTTCAGTGAAAGTTGACCGCAGACGGCATTATATTTTTTGCATATGTTTGAATATATTAACAACTGATTAAACACTGAGAACTGCTTAGTCACGATTTCTTTAAGACCTTCAGTTGGCAAGTGTGTTTTGGGCGTGCAGTGAAGAATCTTCTCAAACGTCTGCAGAAATGTCAGGCTACAAGCTTGTTTACTTTCCAATCCGCGGTCGAGGAGAAAGAACTCGATTGGCTTTCGCAGCGGCTAAAATTGATTTCGAGGACACCAGGCTGCCTTTTGAGGAATGGGCAAAGGAGAAAGCATGTAAGTGGTTTTCCACAATAATCACGCCCTTTTTTTCCAATTACTTAAGCTATTATAGTTTTCTAAGCACCTAAATAGCCTTTTATTAACAGTATGCTCGATTGAAAATGGCTTACGCGCGAGGTAAGCTTTACTCGTGTTTAGTGAGTATATAAATAAAATTATGTAGGCGAGTGCAGTTTAATACCACAATCAGTAATATTGTTACTGAGTTGCATTGGCGACTAGACGGTCAACCAATGCAGCAGCGAAACCACTCCTATCTTGCGTACACCTCTTTGCTTGCTCCAATGATTTAGCGATAAATTCAAGCCGGTCCCGTTGATATGGACGCTTCGCAATCGACTTTGTTCACATCACGGCATAGTGTCCACAACGGCAAACATGACCAATATATTTTCAATCACATTTCTGAGACTGTTGTTTTTTGTTATGTGTAGGGCAGGTGTCACGGTGGGCATGCGCAACCGAAAACGAAATCATCAAAGACGAAACGAGAGAAACAGACGTAACGAATAAAACGAAGTACCTAAACTTAACGTGTGTTCGAGCGAAACGGCCGGAACGACCAAAACGAGTCCAACAAAACAAGCAATACGACTTACCACAATGGTTGAAACAAGCAAAAGGTGGAAAGTTGAGGAAATATCATCGATCTCTGTTCGACTATTATCTCGTATTTACGTCGGGAACTTCTAAAAAAGACATTTTTGACAACTTAGTTTTTGCAGGCGGGGGCTGGCATCTCCGTTTTGCGAACGACAGTAGCCCTGGAGTATCCACGGCCACCAACGACGGGAATTGAAACTAAACCGCCTTATTTCGCAATTCTCACGAGTCAATGTAGTGTTTGTAAAGAAATCTTCATCTCTTTTTTTATCTGTTTTCTTTTTTTGTTTCAGCTGGCAGACCGCCGTTTGGTCATTTGCCCTACATTGTGACTCCTGAAGGAAAAATCTTGGGACAGTCTGGTTCAGTTACTAAATATATCTGCAAGAAAGGAGGTGATTTATCAACCCAGGGGCCCCACTCGCATATTTTAATGACGGAGAGGTCCGAAGGATTTTTTTGGGTCTGACATTTTGGCCAAAAGGGATTTTTTTGGGTCTATGAAAGACGCCGGGATTTTTTGGGGTCGCGAAAACAATACAGGGATGTTTTTGGGTATTGTATTTTTCATCAGCTCAAATCAACAATAGCATAAGCGCAATTTATAGTTTTGTTTTTGACCAAAACCAAAGTTGAAGTAGGCATGTTTTAGCTTTCCAGAAGATAAATAATAAAATTTGCTGATGCAAAAACACTGAGGGATTTTTTTGGGTATGCTAAAAAAAAGTAGGGATTTTTTTGGGTAGACAAATTCTGAAGTTGGGATTTTTTTGGGTATAAAATATGAACCTCTGTCGGACCCCCCCGTCATTAAAATATGTGAGTGGGGCCCCCGGGGTTTATCAACAAGGGTTATTCGTTGGTATGCTAACTAAATTCAATCTCAAAAATTTCCGTGGGCCAGTTTAAAGGCACGAGGTGTGGCTAGGCGTGCAGTTGTTGTCCTGCTATGCTTAAGAGACTGCATAGTTTTAAAAATGAATGCCTTTATTGTAAGCGAACTAGACGAAGGGAATTCTTTACTCTGATTGGACGCCCGAGAGAGTAAATAATATAGTACCGTGTTGACCAAGCTGGAAATAGACCTTTGTCACGCGGTGGCAATTTTGTCTCAGGAGCCTTGTTTATGCACGGCTAGCCTCGTAGAGAGAACGAGGCTAGCCGTGCATAAACAAAGCTTTCTAAATCTCCTGAGACAAAATGGCCGCCGTGTGACAAAGGTCTATTGGCCAGGTTTTTTTTGGGTGGGGGTGGGGGGGTTATGGACCTCGACTCCGTCTCGGTCAATGAAAACGCAAAAAAAAGAACTAAACCAGGCCAACATATTAACGTATTAATGTATTAATGACGAACTTAAAATGCATCATCAGCATTGCACTTTATACCCTGCGAGCAGAGTCTCCTTCGATCTTCCTAGACTCTGCTCGCAGGGTATGCATTTTTAGGAAATCCTTTCTATTTCTGCATTTCATTTTTACTCTATGGTTATTAGGACTATGCCCAGCTGACAGTTTCGATGAGGCGACAGCGGATTCGATAGGTGATGAAGCTATGGATTTGGTTGAGGCTGTGATCAAGCTACACTTTGAGAAAGACGAAAAGAAGAAGGTAATGGCTTGGCCGAAATGCTAATAGACCAATTTCAGTATATTAAAATTCAGACCTTACAACAAGGCTTGGGTACCCTGGATGCCAGCGGCTTTTTTGTGCACGGTTTTCGGTCTTGGTTAAGTCTAAAAAAGTGACCAGAAGACTTGTCGGCCTGCGAGAAGCTCCTCGTCGCACGCGAGAAAAAACTTGTGGTACCCAGGGTAATTCTTCAGGGAATAAAACAAAAGAAATGTGTTATTCATTGCTGAGCCTCAAGATGATTTCTTTTGATTTATTCTCCTCAAGAGAGCCTCGGTGCCAAGTCTGAATGTTGATTGGTCAAACCAACCTTGTTCCCAGAGTCCTCTCCTGCTCATCGGCCCTCAGGAAGAACGAGAGAGAGGAACCTGGGAACGAGGTTTGTAACTTGAGAAATTACTTGAGTATGACAAATCAAACAAGATATGTCTTTGAAGCATTGCATCAATTAACAAAAATGACCTTTGAAAAATTGTTAGGCTAACAAGTTTCCGTACCACAATTGCAATCCGTTTCAGTGTTCTTCAAGTTTGTCTATCCGTGCTTCGATCCTTTAGACTGCAAAACAGTCCGTAATCTTTGCGCATCCAAGCACGCGCGACAAAAGGTCTGGAGCGAGGCTGAAAACAGAGAGGGAGACTGGGGAGAGACGCTAAAAATACGAATTGAACGTTTTGCATACGTTATATTAGCCTGCGAGCAAGCTCTTCATTTGCTATTATTTAGGAGCAATCAGTGAGGAAGAGTTTTTGTGTAAGGGGGAGCCTCTCACGCCCGTAGGCTCTTTGATTGATTGCGCGAGAGAATATCCGGCGCGTGTTATTGTCTACACTTGGCTTCGAATCTTGTGGTGAACGCAGCATCTGGTAATTCCAAAGCAGTCTCGAGCGTTGTTTCCCTGTGCAATGTAGTGTTTTCTGGAAGATCAAAAATGAGTGGAAGTAGCAGCACGCTGACAAAGCCTGTGCCTGAAGTTTGGCAGTAAAGGGACACTTCCGCCTTAGCAACCTTGTAATGAAAAAAGGGCTTCGAAAAGCTGTTCAATTATTAACTGCCTGGATCAAGAAACGCAGTTTACCCATGACAATGTCTCAGTTCACATGTGAGATTTAAGAAAGAACAAAGAAACTTACAGTTATAGATTAAAACACCCTCAACGGTCACCGACCCATCCTATAACGTAGCTCACTACACACCGCTTCTGCCGCCCGTCGGTCCCCTGCCGCGATTTAAATTGCAGCAAGCTAGCCCCATGCCTAAAGCCGTGGGTCCTTTTCTTATATTTTAGGATTCAGTTCTGTGAAGAAATGATCCTGATAACTTTTGTTTTATTTTTTAGGAAGAGTCAACGAAGAAATTTTTCGAAACTACACTTCCTGACGAACTTAAAAATTTTGAAGCTATTCTTAAAAGCAGGGATGGGGGCAAGGCCTTCTTTTTAGGCGACAAGGTAAGATTAGAAGAATAACAAGGCGTGGCGCTGGGTGATTTCGGGATGAGGCAATCAAGCACAGTCAAACTCCGTTAACATCATCAAATTTCTCTTTTTAATTATCAATGCTTTGTAAAACAGAGTGGTCATGAGAATTACGGACATGATCACACAAGATGAATTTGCTTGATATTTTATCAAGTTCTCCCCACTACATCTGTAGGAAATGAATAGGACCAACAAATGAGATTTCAAATTTTGATCTTAGGGTTGGTTGGGGGTTGGTTACCAGTGGTGGCTTGGACCGTTAAAAAAGGCAAAGACCGTTTACGAAAGAGAAATAAACCATGCTTGCAAAGCATAACAATAATTTTTTTGTTTCTTTTCTTCAGCTGACCTTTGCCGACATCCTGTTCTTTGACTTTTGCAACAGCTTTCTTTCCAAGGGTGAACCAATTGTTCCCGAACCGCTCAAGAAGTTTCCGCTGTTGGAGAAACACTACAATCGGGTGTTAAACGTTCCGGAAATAAATGCCTGGATCACGAAACGCCCAAAAAGCGAACTATGAGCAAGTGATGTACTTAACTGAAATTACGTTTGAGGTGCACACAAATAAATATGACTGAAAGCTGTTGAGTTTTTTTTGTACTCTGTGATGTTACTAATATGCTGAAAATCTTAGCCCGCATGGCTGCAGGTAAGCCCCGCGAAGTAAGCACTCTCCTTTCGCGCGCGTACCCGTTCGCGCGTGACTTCTCGCGATATCGCCTGAATACACAACTCGCAGACTGGGCTATAAAATAGTGATCCCTCCCTGGGATGTACTCGACCTATACTTGGGTATAGGTGAGCCGCTGAAGGTTTGAACCCTTACCCGGTTTAGGACAAACAAATCCTAAAATATAGCCTGCCTAGCAGGCCCAATAAAGAACGGGCGCGCGAGAGGAGACACGCGAGGGTCTCCCTCTCGAGCGCTCGTTCCTTCTTGCGCCCACTACTTCCAGGCTGAAAGAAAGTGTTTTGATCAAATGACGACTTGTCAACGACTTGTCAGTGACGACAACTTTAATTAAACCCGTTGTCAACGCAAATTAACATCTGTTGTTAAATGATCAATCAGCAGCCTGCGTTGCTTGAACAACGCCCTCCTTGATCGTGAGCAGCTGCGACGTTAGGACAGTCTTTTCTCGCCTCCCTCGCCTGCCGCTACAAACCCCAAAGCCCGCCCCCACGGTGCAGATGAAACCAAAGGTCGCCTGACCCGTATTAAAGGGCTCGATCCTGATAAATCTACGAAAAAATATTGGGCTGTAAAGAGTCTCCATACTGTCAATAAATCGTATTTTGATCGCGCTGAGAATGCAAGGAGGCGTGTCCGCACTCGCTGATTGGCTAACTGATAAAAAGTTGTTCTGGGGCCACGAAGGCGCGTCGCACAGTGCAAACTAGCTTAGTCACGCTCTGTTTAGTTGGCGATTGTGTCTTTGGGCGTTCACAAGAATCTTCTGAAACCTCCACAGAAATGTCAGGCTACAAGCACGTTTACTTTCCAATCCGCGGTCGGGGAGAAAGAACTCGACTGGCATTCGTAGCGACGAATGTTGAATTCGAGGACGTTAGAGTGCCCTTTGAAGACTGGCAAAAAGAGAAAGCCTGTAAGTAGATTTGATTTGCACAATAATCACAGACTTTCCGATTCTTCTAGTTACACACTTTTAAATAAATTCTGTGAAACGGTCGACGGAAAATGGTGTGTCTCGGAAAATATCAGCGTGAGTCTCGAAATCTCGGCATTTACACAGGGTTTAAAATCAGGGTCACGCTTAATTTTATCCTCGGTAAATTTCGAGTGGACCTCTGGAGTCTTGAGGCCCCGTCTCGAAGTCAGGAATTTTAATAACTTGAATGTCGGTAAAAATTGCACCCTATATCAAGCTTTCTATTTAGCCGAGGTAAGTTCAACAAGCAAGAAAAAAAAGTTGCCGAGCTTTTGCCGTAAGCAGCGGTAAAATGAGAACAAATTATTCCAAGCAAATTGTTCCAATCCGGTTACTAAATGACTCAATAGCTCACTTAGCTCGAACTTTTTTCCAGGGTACAGAGGCTATAGCTCATGTGGTTTCATTTTTTCGCTGTGTAACGCATTTTCCGGAATTTTTTACTACTTTGGACTATTGCAACACGCGTATGCAACGAATAACGAATGTTTGCACAAGTGTTTCGTGTCTGCATATAATTTGTCACCGCTCGTTGTTTTCAGCGTGAATTGCAATATTTAATCCCACGGATTACTACTAATGCAACTCAAACAACACACAAAACAAGTATGAACTGATGAAGGATAGCAGACACAAAATCTAGCCAAAGCAATTCGAGAAATGTAATAAATCGCGTGAACAAGTCCTAAGTAAAAACATCATGTCACGAATGCAAATTTAACCTTATGTTCACGCTGCTGAATCTAATGACAATCTTGCCAAACACACGATGTTTATTAGAATGCTTTAACCCAAAATTGACGATTTCCTTTGACTA
>BOPM01000591.1:16055-35336 GCA_022179025.1 Porites australiensis
CCCCCCCCCCCCCCCCCCCCCCCCCCCCCCCCCCCCCCCCCCCCCCCCCCCCCCCCCCCCCCCCCCCCCCCCCCCCCCCCCCCCCCCCCCCCCCCCCCCCCCCCCCCCCCCCCCCCCCCCCCCCCCCCCCCCCCCCCCCCCCCCCCCCCCCCCCCCCCCCCCCCCCCCCCCCCCCCCCCCCCCCCCCCCCCCCCCCCCCCCCCCCCCCCCCCCCCCCCCCCCCCCCCCCCCCCCCCCCCCCCCCCCCCCCCCCCCCCCCCCCCCCCCCCCCCCCCCCCCCCCCCCCCCCCCCCCCCCCCCCCCCCCCCCCCCCCCCCCCCCCCCCCCCCCCCCCCCCCCCCCCCCCCCCCCCCCCCCCCCCCCCCCCCCCCCCCCCCCCCCCCCCCCCCCCCCCCCCCCCCCCCCCCCCCCCCCCCCCCCCCCCCCCCCCCCCCCCCCCCCCCCCCCCCCCCCCCCCCCCCCCCCCCCCCCCCCCCCCCCCCCCCCCCCCCCCCCCCCCCCCCCCCCCCCCCCCCCCCCCCCCCCCCCCCCCCCCCCCCCCCCCCCCCCCCCCCCCCCCCCCCCCCCCCCCCCCCCCCCCCCCCCCCCCCCCCCCCCCCCCCCCCCCCCCCCCCCCCCCCCCCCCCCCCCCCCCCCCCCCCCCCCCCCCCCCCCCCCCCCCCCCCCCCCCCCCCCCCCCCCCCCCCCCCCCCCCCCCCCCCCCCCCCCCCCCCCCCCCCCCCCCCCCCCCCCCCCCCCCCCCCCCCCCCCCCCCCCCCCCCCCCCCCCCCCCCCCCCCCCCCCCCCCCCCCCCCCCCCCCCCCCCCCCCCCCCCCCCCCCCCCCCCCCCCCCCCCCCCCCCCCCCCCCCCCCCCCCCCCCCCCCCCCCCCCCCCCCCCCCCCCCCCCCCCCCCCCCCCCCCCCCCCCCCCCCCCCCCCCCCCCCCCCCCCCCCCCCCCCCCCCCCCCCCCCCCCCCCCCCCCCCCCCCCCCCCCCCCCCCCCCCCCCCCCCCCCCCCCCCCCCCCCCCCCCCCCCCCCCCCCCCCCCCCCCCCCCCCCCCCCCCCCCCCCCCCCCCCCCCCCCCCCCCCCCCCCCCCCCCCCCCCCCCCCCCCCCCCCCCCCCCCCCCCCCCCCCCCCCCCCCCCCCCCCCCCCCCCCCCCCCCCCCCCCCCCCCCCCCCCCCCCCCCCCCCCCCCCCCCCCCCCCCCCCCCCCCCCCCCCCCCCCCCCCCCCCCCCCCCCCCCCCCCCCCCCCCCCCCCCCCCCCCCCCCCCCCCCCCCCCCCCCCCCCCCCCCCCCCCCCCCCCCCCCCCCCCCCCCCCCCCCCCCCCCCCCCCCCCCCCCCCCCCCCCCCCCCCCCCCCCCCCCCCCCCCCCCCCCCCCCCCCCCCCCCCCCCCCCCCCCCCCCCCCCCCCCCCCCCCCCCCCCCCCCCCCCCCCCCCCCCCCCCCCCCCCCCCCCCCCCCCCCCCCCCCCCCCCCCCCCCCCCCCCCCCCCCCCCCCCCCCCCCCCCCCCCCCCCCCCCCCCCCCCCCCCCCCCCCCCCCCCCCCCCCCCCCCCCCCCCCCCCCCCCCCCCCCCCCCCCCCCCCCCCCCCCCCCCCCCCCCCCCCCCCCCCCCCCCCCCCCCCCCCCCCCCCCCCCCCCCCCCCCCCCCCCCCCCCCCCCCCCCCCCCCCCCCCCCCCCCCCCCCCCCCCCCCCCCCCCCCCCCCCCCCCCCCCCCCCCCCCCCCCCCCCCCCCCCCCCCCCCCCCCCCCCCCCCCCCCCCCCCCCCCCCCCCCCCCCCCCCCCCCCCCCCCCCCCCCCCCCCCCCCCCCCCCCCCCCCCCCCCCCCCCCCCCCCCCCCCCCCCCCCCCCCCCCCCCCCCCCCCCCCCCCCCCCCCCCCCCCCCCCCCCCCCCCCCCCCCCCCCCCCCCCCCCCCCCCCCCCCCCCCCCCCCCCCCCCCCCCCCCCCCCCCCCCCCCCCCCCCCCCCCCCCCCCCCCCCCCCCCCCCCCCCCCCCCCCCCCCCCCCCCCCCCCCCCCCCCCCCCCCCCCCCCCCCCCCCCCCCCCCCCCCCCCCCCCCCCCCCCCCCCCCCCCCCCCCCCCCCCCCCCCCCCCCCCCCCCCCCCCCCCCCCCCCCCCCCCCCCCCCCCCCCCCCCCCCCCCCCCCCCCCCCCCCCCCCCCCCCCCCCCCCCCCCCCCCCCCCCCCCCCCCCCCCCCCCCCCCCCCCCCCCCCCCCCCCCCCCCCCCCCCCCCCCCCCCCCCCCCCCCCCCCCCCCCCCCCCCCCCCCCCCCCCCCCCCCCCCCCCCCCCCCCCCCCCCCCCCCCCCCCCCCCCCCCCCCCCCCCCCCCCCCCCCCCCCCCCCCCCCCCCCCCCCCCCCCCCCCCCCCCCCCCCCCCCCCCCCCCCCCCCCCCCCCCCCCCCCCCCCCCCCCCCCCCCCCCCCCCCCCCCCCCCCCCCCCCCCCCCCCCCCCCCCCCCCCCCCCCCCCCCCCCCCCCCCCCCCCCCCCCCCCCCCCCCCCCCCCCCCCCCCCACGCCCCGTCAACCGAAAAGTCTGCACCACAGGCTTAAGGCTAATTTAACTTCAACGGTCATATCATATTGAGGGGCCGAGGGAGGGGAGGGGTCGAAGGTGGCGAGGGGGTGGAGAAAAATGAGCCGAGGGTTCTCGTTTTCTCCCCATTTCCGCCTTCGCATGCTCACAGGCTATTCTTTATACCTACTTGTTTAACTGTGGATATTGAAGCGAGTCAATAACGTTCATGGCAGTCTGGTGGTAAATTCTTGGACCAATCAACAGCCTGAAAAAACCTACAAAAGAACAAATAGAGTACAGATACAGAGAAACTTCATAGTCCAAAGAACATTTGATGGCATAATGTGTAGCATAGATAACTGTTATATTATTCATTCAAAATGTTTCTAAGTTCTTAACAAGCTTACCTCCTCGGAGATTTTTTTCAAAACTTTGGCCCATTCGTCGGCACCGTTTCAAGATACAAAAAGATGTTTTCTTTTTCCTGCAGATACTCTTCAAAAAGCAGATAAGATCTATCGAGCAAGATGTTTTGCGTATTCTTGCATTTCTTCAGAAATTCAGCTAATTCGTCTTCGGATAGCCGTGAACGCCATTTCTTACTTCACTGATTGCCCAAGCAGTCTCGTTTTCAAGCGAATATACCATCGATCAACCTCGTTTCCAAGCAAATATACCATCGAATCGATGGTATACTGCTTGCAACTTCCACTGCACTACGGTACCTTACTCCTTTTAAAACAGGTTTAAATCTTAAGACTTGAGGAGGTGTCCCAAGGTTTCGTCTACTCAATACTGGATAGCTTTTCGTGCAGACATGAAAAGTTAGCCCGTACAGAATGAAAGGAAATAGCACAAAAGTGGAACGAATCGTTCACACATCGAACATCGCACCGGAGCGGTTGGCCAAGAGAGCTTGGTGAACTAAATCCCAGTCCTTTCTCCTGAATATTTAATTCCGTCTCAGTGGTTTCCAGTCCTCGCTACTAATTATTCACTCCCTTTACAGTCCGAACACCTGTCCATAGACTTGCTACAAGTCGACCTCTAATAAGTTCTTAAAAGTGAGCGAAGCGAGCTTCAATGCCTGAGGTCGCGCAGCGACCGAGCAAGCGACAAAGTCTGGAGGTCGACTTTTTTCTCTTGAATGGATTTGAATCATATTATAAATTCACATGGGATAAAAGTGATAAAAAGGGGGTCACATAGGAAAAACATCGGCGAGCGAAGCGAGCCGAGCCGTAGCCTGGGGAGATGTCTCCAGGCTACGCCACCCTTTCCCCTCTCGACACTACCTCTCGGCTCGCTTCGCTCGCCGATTTGTTTTTTGCCCACGCAGAGCCTGGTCCCAGGCTAACACCAAACCGTCCCTATGGGTGCCAATCACAGGAACTTCGACTAGACTTGACTATTAAGTACTTTTTCGTTAATTTACATGTACACGTACCTGGGAATGCGTCCATAAGAACCTGTACAGCTACTTTTCTTGTTTGTGATTTTTCAATTTCCGATCTGGGTTTCTTGGTCTCTTCACGAAGTTTTCCGTTGGGCCATATTGCCTCGTTAAGCTCATCGAGATAAAGCGCCCAGGCGTCATCACTTGTTATATCATCTATTCCACTCTGGACACACCTAGTGAACAAAATTAAACAAAAGAAAACGAGAATATTAAGCACTAGGCTTATCAGCGAAATCCTCTGACTTGTCCGGGATCGAATAGTCTGCTATGCAGCCCTCCCTTGTGTTGTCACGCAACGCTCCTCGCATCGTCACGTTTGCAATTTTAACACGCGAGATTTTGAGGTGGAGAGCAAGTTTTCTTTATGCAGTGGTTGCAAATTCGGCCTGTGATTTCTCTCCGTTTTCCTCTCCTTATCCCGCACCCAAAGTTGAAAAAGGCGATCGCCGTCAGAGTTTGCTTGCACGCCTCTATGTACTAAACAGTTGGCTATACGGTTGCTGTTTAGCTAATTAAAACTATTTTAATGTTTATTTGTGTGACGTTGCGTTGTAGAGGTCGTCATAGTGGCTTAAGCTCCCTAATACGACACCTGCACAACCACGTGAACCGTAGCAGCCAGGCTGTATATAGACTGGAAGCAGTCCCTTATTCTTCTTTTAAGTCACAATAGATGGGGAGCACGCGCGAGGGGCGAGCGGCGTAGCCGCGAGGAACGAGGGTGGAAGCATCTTGGCCGTATGCAAACTTAAACAAAAACTTTAATGAAACATAGATGAAAGAATAACAATTCCATACCACTCCAGCAGACCTCCCAAGGTCCCAGAAAATCCCTGCTGTACACGGTCCACCGTCAACCACGATCCACGATCCTTCAGGAGCTCACATAGCAAAGCAAGAATGGAATCCGAAAGAGGACACTGAAGATCTGTCCCACTAGAGGCCCCCTCTTCAAGGGACCTCTCATCAAGGTTACTCGGTTGGTCCATCTCTGAGACTGTACATGGCTCATCTGGTGCCAATGCAGTTACACGAGAAAGACCCGTATCCTTGTCAACAGCCGTTTGTTTCTGTCTCTTTCCACGGCCACCAAGCACAGGAATTGTCGATTCTTTGAGGATCTTTTTCAGAGGTCTTGGTTTCTTTTCCTTTTCGGTTGGTAGCTGGTCCAGGCTCTTCCCAGAGCTCTCTTTACTTCCTTGACCAATTCGTTTGGCAGCGTCCAAAATCATCTGTGGCCTGAGAGTAAACTTAGTGGTTGGAGCTGAAGTCGATATTCCTTCCATAGACTTGCTCCTGCTCATGGGAAGACTAAGTGATTGTCTAACAGGCTTGTGCGCTTTTGAAGTACTAGACTGAGCATCAAGGAACGGTTTGAAGATCGCCCCTGATCTCTCTCTTTGAACGATACCTTCAAGATATAATATTTTTCCATTAGGGTTATTTACATTGTTCAATCTAGGCTGCGTTTTGCGTCATTGACGTAGACATCCTCGGAGACCCAGGGGCAGATAGTGGGGGTGAGAGAAATTCTAAACGGGCGGGAAAATATGGCACGAAGAAAAGAAAAGACCGGCGAGAAGAGCCCCCGGGGACAATGTCTTACCAGACCAGTTCCAAACGGTCGCCGCCGTTCTGCCTTCTGATTGGGCCGAAAAACACAAAAGTTTTCTGGCACCAATCAGAAGCCAGAACGACGGCGAGAGTTTAAAACTGGTCTGGTAAGACATTGTCCCCAGGGGCTCTTCTCGCCGTTCTTTTCTTTTCTTCGTGCCATATTTTCAAGTGCTTAGATTAGTTTTTATATCAGGCATTCCACGCAATTCTGAAAGAGACTGGAGCGTTCATTTGGACGCTCTGCATACATTGCTTTGCCGATTGATTCGTGCTTTGTTTATTGACTTCGTTCTTTTGTTTTCCTTCCATTATTGAAACGGCAACAAAAGCTAAGTTTTTTTTAAGAAAAAGAGAATGACATTTGAATCTGAAAAGCATGAAGATATTCATTAGAGTTGTTCAAAGTTTCAATATTATAGTTTGACCCAGACCATTATTTTTTTAAATGGCCCAATTTGAAATGTCATGTGGGACATATAAACCAATTTGACCAATTTCTAGATTGAACACTGAGGGTACTAGACATACGTTTACAATATTGAGAAAGATGATTTTTTAGTAAGTGACACAGGCGGCTCGGAAGAAAAGTTATTCAAATACTCCCAACAGGAGACGAACCTATGACCTTCTGTTTGTTAGTCCAGATGCTCTACCACTGAGCTACAGGACACCGACATATAAGATCGACATAGACTTTTTTTTTTGCCCGAAATGTGGTTTACTGTCATTCTTGTAGCTCATTCACTTATATTAAGAATGGCAATGCACATATCAGGCACAAAATACATTTTTTTGTATTTTAAATGTAAACATCTATCGCAGAATGTTACGATAGTATGAAACTTTTCCAATTACCATACATTTCCTCTAAATTCAAATACAACAGAAACTTATTTTACATGGGTTCGCTGTGTTTGTTATAATTTTGACTTTTAGCTGTTGGGCTCCCTGTGTTTACTACTGAGTATAAAAATAAATATAATTTTGACTTCTCCCTGTTTCCAATGTAATCTTACACGTTTTTACGCAAAGTTTTACCAATCATTAATATCATTATACCTGACTGCATAACTGGTGTATTTGTAGTAACATGTGTGGAATGAAAATTCTTGGAAGATGGCGTTGAAGATAACTCATCAGGATTATCGCTACCATCTCCAGCGGTCCTTGGACCTAATAGGCGGTCTGTGCTGTAACAGGTATCCCAAGCAAAGGGTTCCTCTTCCGGGTAAGGCGAGACTCGGTTGGTTCGCCTTCTTAGGCCTGCATCCGGCTCATCAAGTCCTTCAGAGGAGGAAGGCATAGGAGAGGGTGGTGTTGGAGGCAAGAATTCATCCCGTTCTTCAAGAAACGCTGAGTAGCAATGCAGCGTGAAAGAGATCTCTGGATTGGAATCAGTTTCCTGAAAAAAAAGACAGGGATTTTATCTGATTTTTCCAACATCTTTATGATCTTGTTTCTTATCGCCGCCTCCAGCCTAATGAGGAGCTTTAGCATCGACGACGGCAACGGCACTTTTAAAACGAATTCACGATGTAGTTTTCAAACTTTCTCGAGTTTACTCCAGTTTGCTGAAAAAGTCAAGTGTAGGCTAATTTCCCTGGAATTGATTTCTTGGAGACCGCACTCAAGTTTAGACAGTTTAGAAGAGAAAGAAACATTCGTCGTCGCTTGTTTACGTCCTCCATAAAAGTGATAATAATAATAATAATATTTAATACTTATATTGCGCTTTTTCTATAAAAATACTCAAAAGCGCAAACATCAAAGAGAATGTTACACGAGACGATTCGCAACGACGATTTTTAGCGCAACGCAGCGTTGCATCATTGTTACTAACTCCACTGTCTTCTTTTGTTTACCTGTTCCTATTTTGCACAAGTTGTTAGTATCTGTTTCACAGGTCAAGTGAAATTACTCTATCGCAGCATCGTTATATACTCACTGAATATCTGCTTGAATTATCTTGATCTTCTAATTTCCAGGGCACAACCACTTTTTCGGTCTCCACATTGGAATGATTTTCTGATGTACTTTCTTCCTCCTCGGCTGAAAATGAAAACAAAACAAAGACAAAGAATTAAATGAAATAAGGAATCTACATCGGAGTGGAAAAATGAGCCAGTAAAATCTGGTCCCATCAACTGAACAAAATATAACATGGGCTATATGCATAAAGCATAACTTCAAACGTAACTGTTGTCGTCTGACATTAAAATAGGGAATGGACTATAGTCTACCAGGCTAAATGCCTGGAGTTTGCTTTTAAGGCCGAAGTTGAGTTTTTTTGTCTTGCGGGCGAGCTTGTATAACGAGCGAGGGTGAGATAGGCTGATTTAGCAACAGAACGGGGACGTCAAACACTGGTCAAACAACTGGCTTGACCAATGGCTGAGCGGCAAATTGGGCACCGGAAGTCGTGTTTAGTCCTTTCCGCGCGATTTCCCGCCGTCAAATGACGTTCCCGTTCTCTTGCTAAATCAACCTAATGAGATAAACGCGCGAGGAAAAAATGACAAAAAGAGAGGGAGGGAGGAGGCTACAGAGAATTTGAATGCCTCGGTGACAAAAGAGATTGCTGTAAATCCTTCTCTTTTCGGCTCTTACTCGCTCGCTGTGCGTAAAAAAAACTGAAACTGGCCTATTGAACCCTTCACATGTTTATGTTTATGTTTACGTTTATGTTTATGCACCTGAATCCAAAGCTGTCTTGATGCTGTCAATCACTTTGGTCATTTGTCTGCTTAACATCTGGCAGGAAAAGAAAACAGGTATAAACAAACCAAAAGAAAATCTGAACGATGATTAATTTTCTTTTTAAAAAAACTGTAGAAAAAGAACACTTGTGAGCAGCACAAAGCGATGCAATCATCCTGTAAACTTGTTTTACTTCTCTGCCCCGTTTTAACTGAGCACATAGGCTTCGTAGGAACAAACCTTTATCTCCTAAACTTGCCGATAAATATGCACTATCGAGATGAACTTAACATCGACGTGGGTAAGCATGTTTTCGCTTGTTTAAATAAACTAAGAATTATTTTGAATGAATAATAAACCAATTATTGAATTCGGCTTTTGTATCATTTGAGGAATTATGGAGATTGAGGAGGGTGTTATCCGCCTTGGCCTCAACACCTTCCCCGATCTCCATAATTCTTCAGATGATACTCAGCCTCATTCAGCAATAATTATTAAATAACATCACTGATACTAACAACAACTTGATTTGAGGGTTTACAGCCACTGGAGAAATCATGATGTGAAAAATCATCACTTGGCGAGTTGTGACAATGAAGTGTTTTCAACACAGAGAATACAACATGTTCATGGTGACTGAACTGATTGGTGGAAGCCTGTGACTGATAAAATTCAGAGTCAAATGTTGGTGATGAGATTACAGAATGGGATGCCTGTGAAAAATGGATACAGAGTCTGAGCGCTTTTAAAGGGGGCTGTCTCACGACTATCAAGTTCATTTAGTTAATATTGACAATTATGCGTCTTTATGCGCTATGCAGTGGAGGCGAGTGTCGCCGAGCGGTTAACCCCTCGAACTCCAAATCTGGAGGTCTAAGGTTCAAGCCTCGCTTGACGCGTTGTTCTTTTAGACAAGGAACGTTACTCCACTTTGTCCCTCTTCACGAAGGTGTATAAATAGGTACCGGCGTCATACTGCTGGGGGTAAACCCAGCCATGGACTAGCATCCCATCTAGTGGGGAGTAGCAATACTCCAAGGCATGCTTCATGCTGAAGAAACCGAGATAAGCTCCGGCCGTTTGGGCCTTTGGCTCGTGTGGGCCTTTACTTGTTATACAGTGTGGAAGCCAAGAAATTACTCAGGGGCACCCAACGATCTTTTTCTGGGAAATGATCTGAAATGCCTCTTTAGGCTTCCTAGGTTGCTTTAAAAGCAATATAAATGAATAATTCGCATCGCTAAAAAAAATTTGATCTGTTTGGTCGTCCTAGGAGTGGTTTGAACCTCGCAAATTCTTTAGGGCTGTTTTTCGCCTTTCCCGAAAATAACAGCCCACATTGAAAGCTTCACGAAAACGTAAGACTACCTTACGAGCTTTTCCCTTAGCCGAAATGTTTAAGGGTCGTTTATATTTTGCTCGAAAACTTTATCTTTTATGGGAATGTTTTCGAATTTTCTAGGGCGACGTAGCATGTATAGAAAATTCTAGGTTTTCGAAAACGTTGAGGTAGGACAATCTTCTTCCAAGTGCTCCAGTTTGAGTGTCTGCACTGTACCAATACAAGAGCCAAACACACAGAATTTTTATGCACCGTCATCTCATCGAACGTCCTTTTTTTCCTCATTTTCCTTCATAATCATTTTAATCAAGACTTCACTTCAATACACTTGAGACTGCTTCTGCCAACCAAAGTTCACCACAATTTCACTGCTACACGTTGCATTCTAAATTTTTCAAATAACTTCAGTGATCATTTCTTCCTTCAGTGGTCGTTTCTTTATTTTTTTGCATACCTTTAGAATAGATTAAATCCAGTTATTATATAAACACCAATGAAATACCAAGCGGGCTTTCGCGCGAAAACTTGTTATCTTGAAAATATCACCGTTGCTATGGCTTCATAATAAACTGCACCTTTTAGACCAAAAACTATTTAAACAAAATGGTTTGGTATTTCATTGGCGTTTATATAACAAATAGAACATTACATGGTCACTTGGAGATACGAAATTTCTCTTCTAGTGGTGAAAAATTATTTCACTCATTCGCTGCGCTCACTCGTGAAATATTTTTCAACACTTGAAGAGAAAATTCCAAGAGAAATTTCCTCTATTTATGTTGTTTTAAAAAAAATAACTACCTTATCTACCCTTGGTACATGGACTGACTGGCTCATCATTTGAGCGACACTTGGTTTAATAAATGATATCTGCTCTCCTTCTGTCACACCAAGGAACTGTTGAAGGTCTTCACTGTTCCGCAAAGGTGGCTTGGATATCAGGCTCTAAAATCATTACAATTATTCACTATTAATATGACTTCTTATGTAACTATATATCAGGGTGCAAAGAAAGTCAGTTTTACAGCTTGCCCAAACAGCTAGCATGTACCAGTGTCATTTTAACTAGCCCTACCCTAAAAAAAATTGGACAAAAAATAAATGATTAATTAATTATTATTTATTACCTGCACCAACTTTATTAATTTATTGTAAAAATATTGTAATAATTTCCCTTTGTCAGTTCAGCTTGTAAAACAGCTTTCAACTGGACACATTACATGTATGTTTCTTAGGAATTTAAACAGAATGACTTAAAGTACTTTGCTTGATTTCTGTAATTTGAAATCCCCAAAAAAGCTTGTCAGCCAGATTTTAAAGAGTAAAATTCCCTAGCCCAATCACAAAAATCCACTAGTCCTGGGATATTGGACAACACTTTCATCGCACACTGCATATTAAACACTAAGTGGAGCAATCTGTCTGTGCAGAATATTATGTCAGTAAGAGCAATCTAGTTAACTCTCTCTTCGAGAACACCTCTTTGAGACAGACACCTTTGGCTGACTAGCGAAAGGGTTACAGGCTGCCTCGCTAAATGAAAGGTGGGTTCCCTGGGGTATTCAGGGGTCTCCACTGTGGCGAACCAGCCCCTACTGTGATAGCATTTAAAATGTAGGCGTTGGCCGTATTAATGGGTGACCGCATTAACACGGGTTTTTTATAACAAAATGTATAGCCGTTTTGCCCGACTGAAAAAACGTTGCCTTAATAAAAAGGTGACTGTTTTACCAAGGTAGCCGTAAGGCAGAGTTCCACTGTCCATGTAGTACTGGTTCCAGAGGATATCGTTTTAGAGAAAGTTGTCAGAAGCAGTTTCTGAATAAAATAAATATTTTGCTGGATCTCACCCTTAAATAATTCTGCAGCAGATCCCTTCTTCCCTCTACAACATCAGGATCTAGTCTTCCAAATGGCAAATTGTATCTTCTGTTAGGCTTCAGAATATCTGTTAAAGTCAGAGGAAATTGATTAAAACGGGAGTATAAACAGATGAAAATTTTTACAACTATTGCCTACTGAAATAAGCTTATGTGCTTTGCAAACCGAGTGTACCACCATCACTTTCGCAACTATGCCACCTATCAACACTTCAATCCTAGCACTATACAGAATGATTGTCTCTTGAACCTCATTGGTATTGGCTCCCACAATCCCCCTGTAATTTAGAGGTAGCCTGTGCCAGGCTCTCAGATAGTATAGTGGTAACGTATGAAAATGAGCAAAGCGAAAATAAGACGCGCACAACTTGGGAAAGGGGGCGGTGGCGGCCTGTCCGCCACCCTGTCTCTCTCCAGCCCCCATGCTTTTTTCGCATTTCTTATTACTGAACGACTTTCCACCACCATCTCGGAGCCTGGAACAGGCTAATTTAGAGGTAAAGTATCTGGAATAGTAACCTGGTGTCAGTTGTTCGAAAGAATTAGTGATGGATAATGCTACATTGTGTATCTACTAGATAAGCTGCTATCCACTGGATAGAAGGTTCAATAATATTGGCTTCCCCGACACTTATCCACTGGATATTGATTTATCTGGTGGATAGGGCCATCCAGCTTTTGAAATTTGAACGACTGGGGCCAGAAGGCCATGCCTTCAACTCCTCTTAAGAGAAGCCCTTTAAAAGATTTTTAGATCGGATCAATCGAGGTTTCTGGGTAACTGACCACTTACCCCTCCCCTAGGTCAACATTGACACTTACTTCTCACTAAGGGCTAAATTGTGACTTAGGAGAGGGGTAGGTGGGCAGTTATCCATTATTAACCCTTTAAACCCCAATATCCACATACAAATTCTCCAAACTGATCTCTATATATTTCCTTAAAGAATAAGTTGAGAGAATTTGATAAAAGATCAAAGCATTTTCTCTTAGGTGATCATTTTATTAATTCTCATAACCTAATCTCTTGACAATGTATGGATATTGTTAGGAGAAAATTAATGTTGGTGACTACTGGGACTTAATGGGTTAATAGAAACGTCAATTTTTTTTTTCCTGTGTCATACAAGTATTAAACTCATCACCAGTAGATGAGATTGTGTGCTGGTGCCTAAAAGGTTGAAGGAGCCAGGCAATGATCTAGCATGAGGAAGAAGGCATCTGTGACAACCTGGCAAGTGACCTTCACCACGACAACTCAGCCAGTCTGGTCAACTGGAATCCAAGATTCAATTGAGATGGCATTACACAAGGGATGAGCGTAACCTTGGCAGAGAAAACCAGCACATGCAGCAGCCTCCATCACTACTTAAGGGTCCATGACCAACCTTGTCATATTTATATCTACTAATTTACTACAAAATGTATACCTTTCATGTGAACAGCAAGCTCTCCACTCATCAGTCTATTGTGAAGCTCCATAAATTCCCTGTACCGTCTATTAATCACTCGCCTTAGAGGAACATTCTGCTTTATTCTATCCAAAGAAATTTCTTCATCATCCTCTTTGCTGTCTTTGTCATCTGCATACAATCTTCTCTTCATCTGTTCTTTCTTAGCTTCACGCTTGGCCTGTTTTACTGCCGCAGCGTAGACTTCATGCCAAATCCTTATGTCATACTGTCAAGAGAAGTCATAGCGTCAGTAAGCTTAGCTATTCTAGGGGTGCATTCCTTTGGGATGATCTGGATCAGGATCAGTGATTTGAGATACCCTAAAATTCTGAAAATAAGCCCCTCCAACTATAAGCCCCCCGGGGGCTTGTACTTAGAAAATTGCCATCAAATACAAAGCAAAACAAAGAAAAACGGTAACTTTACTTCCAACTATAAGGCTAGGCCAATTGATTTTGAAACGCAAATTTCCCTCCATAGATAAGCCCCTCCAAATATAAGCCCTCAAAAAAGGGCCTTCGAAAAATATAAGCCAGGGGGCTTATTTTCAGAATTTTACGGTATTCACTCAGATCATGGTAGATCAAAATAATGAACCCATGAATCCTTGTCAGAGTGGATTAGTCTGTTCATTTGATCTGCCATGATCCAGGTGAACTTGGATCACTAATCCTGATCCGGATCATCTCAAAGGAATGCACCCTAGGTATTATAAAATCCCTTCTCACGTTATTTTTTACCAAACATTTCTTTTGTCTCCTCTAAAATTAATATGACTGCATGTCAACTTCATACTTCATACCAAAACCCTTTTTGATTAGCAGGATTGATTACAATCCTTCTGTAATTTGAATTTCCCAAAAAACGGCACTTGCCCGTTAGGCAAGTTAAGAACAAAAATCACTAGCCCAATAGCAAAATCCACTAGTCCCAAGCCATCGGACACGACTTTCTTTGCATGCTGCATGATGAAAAACAGCACAGAATTTATAACCCCACGATTTCCAAAGTTTTGAAAGCTCTTTAAAGTTGGAATATAACATGCTCAGAAAACAGGGAAGGGTTAAGATTGCTTTTTCATCATCTACACTGCACACTGAGTTGAAGAAAGCATAGTGGATGACAAATGGCTGGAAGCTAAGCACAAGAGCAATGAGGGCTCTAATTATTATAGTCAAAGTGCTTTGTGCTAGTCTCTTATCGGACAGTACTGTTTGTAAATCAAAAGGGGGATTGAACCATGAGTACATGTATATAGATACTACATTTAGCATAAATGTTACAGAACTGCTAACTGACCTCTATTTTGTAGAGTGTGTATTTATTTCTGCCTGGTTCCCAAGTGGTCTCCAAAGCAACAAATGTGACGGGGATAGAAATCAGTTCACTAGGGTGCACTCTTTTAACTCGCATTATGGAGCTGTCGACTCCATCCTTGCCTTTGTCGTTGACACCTAAAGCCTCTTGTGTCCAGTCATCTCTGGGTGTCCCATACCAGGTGTCTGTATCACTATTGTCCATTGACTCTTCTATCACGGCATCACTCCTGGACAGTCGTCTTATGCCGCATGAAGTGTATGTTGCAGCTCTGCCTCTTCCAACAGCTAAGCTTGCCTTTTGAGGTGATATCTCCCTCTGATTTGCAGAAGAATGGTCCAAAGATTCTCCCCCCGATGAAATGCTTGTCTCCAAAGATTTTGTGCTGTTACTACTGAAACTATCAAATTTAAAGGGTGGCTTGAAATTTGAAACAAGTTTCTTACTGGCCGTAATAAATGCATCACTTATCGATGAATCTGAACTCTGACCTCCAAACCCCAGACGTAAACGTTTCCATCCTGTAGAAGGGTCATCTACAACATTGTCCCTATCTGTTGCCTCCCATGAAGACTCCTTGATGCTATCAAGCTCTGAAGAGCCATTCTTGTTTCTCAATATAGCCTTCTTAGGACTGGAAATTTCTTGGCTGGAGGAGGGGAAAGCACATTCAGAAGTAGCTAACTCTTTTGCTACTGCTGAGGACAAGTGTTTTCCCTGACATTCCTCAAATGAGACTTGTTTGGTAATTTTGCTCTTGGTTGATTTCTTAGTAACTACCCCAAAACTGTGAGCTCCATCAATGCTTGAGTGAAAGTCATCAGATTCTTCCAGTGCTTCTTCCCCGCACTCAATGTATGAATCTAAAATATCCTCTTCACTTGAAATAGACTTAAAACTGTCAGAACTGCTGCAGAAGCTCCCGCTATAAATGTGAGGGCTATAAATTTTTCTTGGGCTCTTAGGTGTATAAAACTCCTCCGTGTCTAGGTTGTCATAATGTGCTAACGAAAGATTACACGGCACACTTCCAGATCTTGGAAGATTTCTATGAGCTTCAGTCTTGTTTTCAGATTCTGGAAGAGAAAATCTTCTTGTCGTAAGTCTAAGACATGGCGTATCACCTGTTTCATCAGATTCTTCGTCACTACTCCCCTTTTGTGCAACCAATGAGAGAGGACGGTAACTGTCTCCACTCGCCTCAAATTTATGGCAACAAGACATAGTCATCTCTTTCCAACTGTGAAGAGCTCCGTTACTTTCTGAGAGATTCTCTTTCATTTCTTCAAAACTCTTTCTTCTGAATGACTCATCCTCTGATGATGGGCACACCATCCATGAGGATGACAAACTGCTTGATGTCATGCTCTCTGTTGAGTGTGGAGCGACAGCCTCCATTGACCAGTTATTGTCGCTGTTACTTTGGTCTGATGAAGTGTTCTCTTTGCTATCCTCGACTGATGATGGTGGAACTACCTCTGTTGACCAGTTACTCCTTCCTTGATTGAGGTCTTCAGTGCCATTTTCTCTGCTTTCATCCACAGAAATAACTAAAAATGAGTCTCCACTGTCATGCTGACTTTCTCCAACAGGAGGCTGTCTCTCTGTACTTACAGACCAGCGGAAATCAGGACTTTCCACACAAGACCCAGGTGCAGTAATTTCAATTCTTTCTCCGATATCTTCCACAGACTCTTCACTTTCTTTCCTACTAATAATTTGTTCAATAGCTGTTCTCTGCATATCTACAGCAGCTGTTGTTTTCTCACTTAACAAGGGCAGATTGACCTTGCCAGGTGCATGTGGTTCATTTGTGCAACTTAAACTATCGCAGTGATCCTCTGTTGCAAGAGAATCATGTTCTTCTTTGGCTGTGGACATGCTTTTCCTATCACCTTCATTTTGCTTTCTTAGGATTTCAATTACAGCTTGGCAAATCCAATCAGGGTCTGTTAAGAGTTGTACAAGGGGTTCCACAACTTGCACAGTCAAAATCTCCCGCAAAATAAATCTTCCAGTATCACAACTAAACGTGTCCTTTGGGATCATTGCCGCTAGAAGCGAATCGACCACATTTCTTAAATAACTGAGTTCGGCAGCTGAACTTGACAAAGAAGGTGGCTTGGAACACAGCTGTGATTCATACGTTTGACATAACAGCTGTGATGAGCTAATGCTGAGTCGGAGTTTTGGATCCTTTGCTTTCACGATGGCCATCGCTTTGTTAAATCTCTCCAAGTGTCCGTGAAAGACCACTATAACCTGCTCGATTAAATAATGTGAGTCTATTTGCAATCCGCGCTTGTAGCCTTCCAAACATAACATCTCCAGTGCATCCCGCGTTTCAGAAATGAACAGTTCTCCTTCCCCGACATTTTCGTACCATGTACGAATAAAATCGCGGATGATGTTGTCTATTAACTTTTTAAATCCCTCTTCCACAGCTTTTGGAACCTCGTCGAGGCTGTTAAAGGAGCCATTTGAGTAGAACGACGAGTACCCGATGCGGTTTTCCAGCCGATGAGGAGCTCCAAACCCAAATAACTCGACGGCTTTGAAAAACTCCTCGAATAATCCATCAAGGCCCCATTTATTGATGATGAAAAGGTACGTGAAGCCATAACTTACGCCAACCAGGAGAATATAAATCAATAAAGTCTTTAAGGAGCACCCGATGAAAAAAAGACAGGATAAAACCACGAAAACAAGCAGCCAGCCCATGTTACGCCATGTTGTACTTTGCTGGTTTATTTCGAACAGCTGAGCCACCTCGCTGTATCACAGGATAACCAAGAAAAATACGCCCGAAAACACCTTAACAAATTTTTGTCATTTTCCGCCACTGTTTCGTTCATAGTGGATATTTATCAGCGACGAAAAACAAGATGTCTGGAGAAAATCCAAGTTTCACAAATTAAAATTGAAATTGGGTACATTTTCGTTTAAAAATAGAAATGTGGCAACGTTGGATAACCTGTGAGCCAGCTGAAGCTTACATGTACCTTGGCATCCGCGCCTTCAAGTTTCTGTTGACAAGGATCTAAATTTTGAAGGATGGCGGACCGAAATTTTTATTCTGTCAAAACAGCGCTTCGTGTAGGAATAGTACAGATGCTGAATGGATTGATAAGCATCGGGATTGGAGCTTACAATACAAGAAAGGAAGATCATAATGCTTTTCTGAAGTTTAAACCAGAAGGCCTTCCAGTCTGGTCTGGAATATTGGTGCGTATGTTATCACATCTGTGATCAACGTTTGTTTGAAATCATATTATACATGCATGAAGCGGTCGTTACTGAAGAGGAATTCTCACGTATAAGTACAATGTAAACGATATCAAATTCGAATATTCGTGCAATTTGCAATAATTCTTTGCGATCGCCATAGGAACCCACAAAAGTCTTCTAAAATTTCTTCGTCGCGTTGTCAATATTTCGCGATCGAATCATTATGTAAGCTTCTAAATTTTGTTTGTAATTTATGTTTAAATAATAATTTATTCCTTATGACTTCCTTTAAAATAAAACGAAATTTTAGAGTGTACAACCTTTGGCCTGATCAATAGCCTTAGGAATCACAGTCTGTTTTTTTAAAACATCCGATCTGCGATCGATCATAAATGTATCACCGGATATTGTGTGAAGCGAATTGCTCTATAAAATTAAAACGAAACGCCCTACAAATTAAAAAATCCAATAGTTGACACAGTTAAATTGTGGTTTGAGATATTGCGTCAATAATGTATAAAGGTTATCTTTTCGGTGGTTTCTGTTCTTTCCTTTTTCAGTTTCTTGTCACTGGAGGGATTGGATGTCTCAGCTATAAAAGACCAAAAAAACTTACAGTGAGTTTGAAAATCTTTATTTATAACCTGACTTTAGTATGATTTGATGCGCATCTAATGTACAGCTAACAGTTGGTCATGTAATCAGCTTTTGTAAACCCACAAGTGTGCATTTTGTAAAAAGAATTTTTAGCAGACCTGTCGGGAATAGAATGGGCATGTAAAAATTAAGTTAGCAGTAAGTCTTGTCCTAGGATTTCAAAGTGCACAGTTCCGTGCCTGAGATCATGGGAACCTACTTGGTTTTTTAAAAGCTGTGGGGAACCTATTTTTTTTTTTCTCTGCCATGCATGTTTCTCCTTAGTCTCACTGAGAAAACAGCTGACATTTCACAATGTCTCCATTGGTTTCCACATGGAAATAATGTCATAGGATCGGACACAGTTTATTCATACTGATGAGGTGACTCACCACCCAGATCTTGGTGTTACTTGTGATTGGTCATACCACAAGGGAAATTTGCTGCAGCCAATCAGAAGCACTACCCAGAGCTGGGTAGTGACTTATCATTATTACGGAATTTCTGCATTCATTTCTCCAACCTCATTTGACATCATGATGGCAACCAGTGGTGGTATCCCAAAATGTTGGCTGTTTTCTCAAGCCATCAAGAGAGTACAGTTGCACTTTTTATTGTTGTTTGCAGATTCATGTCTACTTGATATTCTGCATTTTGACGGTTATCACAAGCATCCTAATGTTCTGGCTTGTCATGCCCATTATTGTGAATGACAATCGGGAAGTATCGTGGAACATGTTTTTTGGTTCATTTCTTGGCCTTGTTGCAATAACGTTTGTTGTCAGCATGAAAGGATCATTTGTGGCATTTAAAGCATCATTTTTTCAGTATAACTGTTGCAATAAAGTTCCGCAATTACAGGTGAGCGAGTCTCTGCAAGCACAGAGAGAAATAGTCAACCCAGGGCTCTCATTACATTTTTGTAAGTTTTGAAGCTCCCGCTGTAGCAAATAAAGATCCACCTGTAATATCTCTTCTCAAACTCATTAATAATTCATAAAGAAAATTCAAAGGAAATTAATGTTTAATGAGTGTTTGGATATCTGATGAAAAACTGCTCATTTTTGCATCCTTAATTTCTCCTTCAAAAATGATTTTGTTTGAGAAGAAATATCAAACATTCGACACAGTGTTTCATCACCAGATGAAACAC
>BOPM01000591.1:93262-119107 GCA_022179025.1 Porites australiensis
CACATGTCTGCATTTCTTTCTCTTAGAAACTGGAAACTATGACATTCCCAGGACCCCTCCTACCAGTAATTACGACATTCCCCGAGCATCGGCTCACGAAGGTTCTTACGACGTTCCACGATCATACGAAGATTTAACAGCCGAGGAAAACTTGGATAAAGATGGACTTGTCCCTAGAGATATTCCAGTGTAGTTAAATTTGCAATTTTAATTATTTAATCTCGTTACCAGCTTCTTTCGGCTGTTTTATTCCAAAAGGGAACTGGAATCGATTTTTAGATCACTTAGCGTCCTCTTTTCATAACAATTACAAGACATACTTTCGTTCTTCGCAATGGGGTGCGTCATTTGATTGGTTCATTGTCCATCATACAAGTAATTACGAGAGCATTTCAATGATTGACAATATTTAGAGGTGACAGAATTTCTGGTGCCTTTGTCCAAGATTTTTTCAAACTCAACTGGCCAGCACGAAGTCTGTTAGACTCAGCAACGTCTAGTCTGCCGCCCTCCCCTGATGGAATTTTACCAAATTTTCGGTTAATGAATGGGCTGTGACAATCAAATGAGTATAATAAAGCAATAACTTTACGAAACTTGTTCTTAAAATTTCTGGCTAACGGGGCCTTTTTTGCTTCCCATCATCGCGAGTCCATCCAATTTAATGATATCCATAAGTGAGTTAATTTTACATAAATGTAAGTGATTTTACGTACCCTCTAATATATCAAACAGACAATTGAATTTTTTTCTATATTTAATAAATTGGTTCCTTTTTTCGACTTTTCCATAATAACTTACGTGTTTTAGACAACCTATGTAAAATCACTGGTATACTTGACACATGGTATACAAAAAATCACTGGTATACTTGCTGTACATAACTAATTTTAATTTTACATTTAATTTTATTTTTCCATTCACATATGATGCAGATTTTGAAATTCAATGTCTAAACCAATTTTATTATTGGTAAAGGATAAATGGAATTCTCAGCGATTCACTAGTTTTGTACGCACATTACTTTTACAGGCTTTCTTTTGAAAATATTCTATCACGGACACCATTGACAAATTAACGGAAAGTTTATTAAAAAAAAAGATCCTGTATTTTTTTTAATTATTATTTTCGTTACTGATGAGTCAATTTTTATTTAGTATTATTGAGAATCGGTGGTTTAAAGATCCACTGAAGAAACCGTGTACTTTAAAATTAGCCTGATAGATTGAAATAGTTATTTGAAATATCAAACACCATTCAAATTGGTCGAGCATTCATTATTTTGCCAGATGATGCCCTTTCAGTAGTCCAGACCTAAAAATAAAAACACTTTTTATTATCTGCAGTTTACTTGGTGTTGTGCGTGTTGGTCTTAGTCAATTGCCTTCAGAAAAGGTTATCTGTGAGACAAGACATTAGTGTCGCCGAAACTGAACGAAAAGAATTTGATATGATTACATTATCATAAGCAGACTACCATACGTAATTCCTCCTTTTTCGATGATGGTGGTGGCAGGCGGGCAGGGGGTGTTTCTTGGTTTGCGGAAACTATAGTGTTTTGACATGACGTCACGTCCGCCATATTGGTGTCCAGAGAAAAGGAAACGATGGTCATCATCATCATTGTTAACCGGTTACCATGGTTTCACCATAAAACCTCGTTCCCAGTGTCCCCTCCTTCTCTTCGGACCCTGGGAATGAGGTTATTCATTATATCATGTGACCTTTTCCCCTGTCTTTCTCTTCACCTTATACTGCGCTCTGTGCAAAGAAAATTAAGTGAATTCCGCTTAATCGTGCTATAAATCAGTTGCCTGGAGTATTACACCAAAGCTTAGATAACACGTTCATTGGATAAAACAGTTGTAAAACTCCTGATCAACAACGACAAGCATCTGGTTACAGAAACCGAGACATCACATATCAGATTATTGTGTTTTGGTACCTTTCTTGGCTAAGCATGGAAAAGGTTTATCAACATTTTCTAACATTATTTCTGTCAGGATTATTTATGTGTTACGCCCTAACTGAAGGTAAGCTCTTTATGTTGTACTGAATTGCGAATTACTGAAAATAGTGGTTGGTAGTAAATTAAAACCCATTCTTCGTCTATTTCACTTCCCGGTACTAAGCAAATGAACATTGTGCTCGGTTTTCCTCTGAGACTAATTACGTGAAAGAAAGATGCTACAAGGTAATAAAAATTGGCTCTATTACCTGAACAGATTATAGTGTTGTCGCAGAGATTGGGAAGTCACAAGCCTTGTGTCGCCCTACGCGATGAAATCAGCAAGCCGAGCATTGAAACGCGTAAAATTTACAATCGAATAGCCTATCATGACGTAATCATGACTCAGCTGAGCTATGTTGATCATTTATGAAGTTTATTGGTATGCTTTTTTCACTGCTTCTCTTGTGTATGGTTCGTTTCTAGTCACGTAGTCAGCAGCTTTGCAAATAGCTTGAAATAAAAGAAAGGTTTACAGTCAAACCAGGTCAAGCGTACCCCCCAAAAATCCCTTAATGAATTTATTATTCAAAAGTTGAATCCGTTGCTAGTTGTAGATTTCAGATTGATCTCTGCATTCCTGTGTGTGTAATGAGCCGTGAATTCACACGCGAGGCAGTTATGAAATTTCTACCAGCTCCATTTTCCTGAAATTGATGTAAATGTCTTCTGAGAAGCTTAATCCATTCAAAGATTTCCAATCTGACCAAAATACAGAGAAGTTCTCGTAAAATATTCACTGCTCATTACGCATGCAGAAATGCTGCTTTGAATTTGACACCACTTACGGGAACGACTAACGGATTCATTTTTCAAATAATCAATTCACTGATAGAATCTTGGGGGGTACGCTTGACTTGGTTTGACTGTAACATGTGAAAAGAGTTCAATTCCCAAGGGATTTTTTCTGTACACAAACATGGCCGCCGTTACGTCATGTGAAAACGCAAAACTAGATGCACCACCACATGGATTTTCTATTCATGTTCCCATGATCTGAATCGTAAATATCATCCCTGGGGATTAATTAATGATATGCAAATGAGTATATATAATAGGAAACACTGGCATGCATTGTCCCATTCGCTTCACTTTGTCCGACAGGAAGTACATTGGCGACTAGGCTTTGGTAGATTGTGCTCGAAAAAAAAAAGATTTTGCTTTTAGCAGTGCTCATATTTTTTAGAAATTATGCCAAAATTATGCTACTTTCTGAAAATTATGCTCTCTGTCACCGAAATTATCATGCTACTTAGATTTTGCACTGATTTTAAGGAAAATAAAGATCATCAGTAGCTTAACTCTATCAATTTTGACTTTAATGAACATTCATATGGTCCACCTTCCAGTCTTACAGTCTTTAGCATCGCAAATACACATGTACGCACCCCGAAAAGCCAAATGATTAACAAATGATACCAAGATCATTAAATCAACCGTTTCTGGGATCTGAATCCAGGTCAGAAAGTTATAGCCCGCATACTTGTTTAAAGCTCTCGGTACGGCACTGGAAGTGGTGGAAGTGGATGTACTCGAGGACAACGCCATCTTTGATCTGAGGCCTGAGGGGCCGAGCCGCCGAGCCATAAGCGTGGTGGCCTGGGTCTCAGTCTCTCAGATATGCACAGGGTAACCTCTGCCACCTGCTGAACCATATTTGACCATGGGCCTTGGCACAGACCTCAATATTTTCCAAAAACAATACAGAAATAAAATACAAACTGAATTAATCTAGAGCTATGATGGGTTTTTTTGTTTTCAACGCATAAAAGCTCGGATTATGCTAGCAGTGCTAAACTGAAATAAAAGCTTAAAATAATGCTCGTTTTGCTGAATTATGCTTAAAATTATGCTAGCAGTATCTACCAAAGCCTATTGGCGACCCACCACCCTCCCCAGCGAGTAAGTCGGGTTCCAGATTACCTATTCATGTATTCAATTCAGTCTGTCTTGGGCTTGTCCCAGGTCAGTTTGACTCCCCATACCTTATTATAATGTCATGAATAACAATACCCAGGGATGAATATTATACTATTCAAGTAGAAACTTCTAGACTGTAAAACAGTCCGTGTTTTTGCGTATTCAAGTACACGCGAGCAGTCAAACAAAAGGTCTAGAACGAGCCTGAAAACAGAGAGCGAGACTGGGGAGAGACGCTCTGGTTGGCATGATTTGCCCTCTAATGCAGAGCTTTTTCTTTCTTGGCCCCTTTAGAAATGCAAAGCTCTTCTGACTTCATTGCAGCTGATTAAGGGTTTTAGGTTGTTTAATTTCTTCAAAGTGCCTCCTGGATTTGATTAATTTTGAGCGATTTTCTTTGTGTCCATGAATATGACTTTTTCCTGCAATGGTTTGTCACGCTGGGCCCATCTCGTTTATATTTTATAGTTAGCGTTTTTGGCAGGATTTCAATTCTCACAGATAGTGATTTACAGAGCTAAATCACCAAGAAGTGGATTGGAGTGAGGGGATTTACTCATTCTTTTCAATCGCAATAATTGTTCATTGTCGGTTGGCGTGTTCAGTTTTTCTGTAATTTGCGAAAGCGTCACCGTGCTGTTTCTAACCTTTGATCCGCACGGAGAACAAACTCTTGTGGAGAAAGAATTCTCCTTGCTCGAGGACGACGAAAAGTTCGTTTTTCAGTTGGTCGGCCCACTTTGGTAACGTTTCTTCTTTTCTGGTACGCGCAACAAACACATTCTCCGAGCTTATCAATCCACTCGTAAAATTGCCGAACCCTGTTTTAAAACAACAGCCGCACATTCTACAATTTATCTGAAGCGCTCGGCTCTTTCGGCTTTCTCCCTCTTCGAGGAGCAGGCACAGGCTTTGTTGTCGTACTGCCACTTCCACTCATTTTTGATCCTCCACTATATATACTACATTTCACTATATCCACTACATTTTACAGAGAGGCAACGCTAAAAACTGCTTTAGAATTACTGGATTGCAGCGTCAAGATTCGAAGCCAAGTGCAGACATTAACACGCGCTAATTCTCCCTCGAAATCAATCCCCGAGTGTATCAAGTTCACAAAGAGGGCGGAGTTGTGAACAGATTTTTGACAGCTCGAAGACATTTTTGAACCCCTGGTCGGAACGAACTCATTGTATGGAAAACGGACAGTCGGTCGCGCACGTAAGACTCTTACGCCACGCTTTACCGATTTCTTTACTGATTTTGAGAAAAAAAAAACCGACTGTTCTACAGTCTAAGAAACTTCTTGCCTCCTCTTCGTGAAACTTATGTGGCAGCCTACTCTTCACGATTCAATTTTTTTAGTGTTCTCTTCCTTATTCTAAGTCAAGAAACTTATATTGGCCTTCTTTTCATTGAAAAGGAAGAGTACAAATCACTTTTTGTTACGTTGACGACCTCAACAGGAACGGAAAATAACCTGATGTCTCCTATTGCTGGTTTTCAGTGTCACGCCATTCCAATTAGATCAAAATAAAAATCAAAACCATTCGATAGATAAAGTCCAGAATCTGGGAAATCTAGGGAGGTAAATATACAAAGACCCTCGCCAAGATTTGGGTCGAAGGAATAATTCGTATACGAGATATCCGAGGAAATGTTTTACCCAAATTTTATAGAGCTTTGTATGGAGACGCCATGCTGGAGCTCATCCGGATGAGCTCTAACATGGCGGACGGAAACCAACAGAACATCTGTTACCGAGTTTTGCTAACAAAAGCGTGAAGTTACTCCTAGAGGAACTCATAAACATTAAAGTAATACTTTTTCTAATACTTGAACTGTTTAGATAGCAAAATTTCTCGAAAAAAGTCACTTTTTAAACCTAAATGACAGCTCTCTCGCCCGTCATGTAAATGCTGCGTCACGCAAAGCTTAGAAATTCAAGCGTACTCTATTACAAAACCAAGAAACCTTTTGAAGCGAAAATTTGTTTGAAAATTAGTTTTCAGCTGCTCTAATACACCATGAAAGAAAAATCTCAGTAGGATGGATAGTTTTGTAGTTTGAATTTTAGTGACGTCATGTATTTATACGAGAAGACGTCTTAGACATCCAGACGCATTAAACTTCTGACTGTTAAGTGCGTCGTTAAGTGCGTCCCGTTTTTATACTAGACGTCTTAAACGGCTCAGACGACTAATTCATCTGTTAAGAGCGTCGATCGGACGCACTTAACTTTAGACGTTTTATTCGTCTGACGTTAAATGAGTCTGCCTTATTTCCCGTATTTATACTAGACGTCTAAGTCGTCTAAGACGTCTTAGACGTCCTCTAGTATAAATACGGCTATTAATGTGCCAACCAGATGCGCATTGATTGGTTCATGGAACAAAAGATTATAATTATTCTTTTCACTCGACAAATGTAAATTATAGCAAAAACAATCACAATGTCTGTAAGTTACTAAAGTGGGCAACGGGCAACGGGCAACGGGCGACAGGCGACGGGCGGCAAGCACCGGGAACAGGAAAATAAAACTGGTAACAAACCCTTAACAACCCCTTGCCCTATCAGTAAATTAATTTCTAATTCTCTCAGTTTTCTTCCTATTTTTTTGTTCCTAGAATTTTTCGGGAATTCACATCGGGCTATGAGCAAGGCCGATACAATATTCAAACCCAGAAGAGAGTCACCTCAGACAATATCAATTCGATATTCGCCTTAAACCGGAGATTTCGCGCCAAATTATTTTTTCGTACACTCTTGCTATATAGCTACTAGTTTATGAAAATCTTTTTTTGTTTTGTTTTTAACAAAGTGAAATACTCCAGTTTCGAATGAAAAATCACCGCTGAATACAAACATTAACGACACATTCGTACAGGGTTAGCCTCGACGTAATGTAAAATATTCAGAAATTCTGGCAAGTAAGTGTTTGAAATTTGAATATACACAATAGACAGAGTAATAAACAGGTCATTTTCTCGTTGGAATAAATTGAGTTGTGAAATTGTCCAACGTTTTCCTTGAAAACTTTTACTTAGAAGGTATTTTGACACTTGCAGGTCAACTGTGTCATAGGCATCTTTAGAAAATAAATAATTTATTAAATGAACAAAATCTTAGATATAATAAAATAAGGAAACATCAAGGAAAAGTGCAGCAAACAAAATAATTCGCCTTGGCTTAACGTCCTCGTAGTTCCGTTTTAGGTCCATTCAAGAGGATAACCTACTGAATAATAAATCTGTACAAAAACATACCACACTACTAAAGGAGAGCTTAAAACCAACAATTGTTTTTCTTCTTTTCAGCTACGCAACACAATTGTTCTGCAATACGCGGTGAGGAGAAAGTTGGATGTGTTCTCCCAGATCCTAAGAATCCAAATGGTACAGTTTGTTTACTTCTCGGCTGTTGCTGGAATCCAGCGGAACAAAACATAGCACTAAAATGTTTTACAAAAAGGTAGGTTTAACCTCAACAGATCTTAAATATCAAATGACCAAATGGCAGATTCTGGGTTCAATTTTCAACATTCACGACCCTCGGACGCGGTACAATAGGGGGGTGGCAACGAAGGTTTTTTGGAGTTTTTTTTTTTTTTCCTAAAGGATAAAACATCAGCACCTAACGTTTTCAGTAGCTGTTCGTTAATCCCTCGTGCGCATTTTGAGACAAGTTTAGTGATGGTCAACTACTATGGTAACGAGATACGACGTCATAAAGAGCAGGTGGTAAAGCTATTTTTGAGTGAAAATGCGTGTTTTTTCAACTTCTTTCAACAATAAAAGTAAAGCTTGTGAATGTACGAATGAATAACTTTATTTACCGAGGGTGACACATTACAGTTAAGAACTGGTAAAATTGTGGCCCTCCCCTAAAATATATAAAACTAATTTAAAAATATTAAAAGGGGTAAAAACAGCAATAAAAGGGGGTGGTAGGCCTACACGACTTTTACCTTTGCCAAAATGCTGCTTTTTCCAATAAAGTTGTTTTTATCTGCTGGGTAGATTATGCTCTGGAAGGTTCTGTATTTATACTGAGCAAATGTGATTTTAGCCGCATGTTTCACACTGAGAGGTCAGGACATTCATATCGATTGACTGTAGTTATTGTTTTTTGGTCGGCAGGATTTGCCCTCTGATGCAAGCGCATTTTCTTTGACCTCTTTTGAAGCGTAAAGCTTTTTTATTACGGCTGAATAAGGGTTCCAATTTTCTCCAAAGTGCCTTAACACTTTTTCTTTTCTTTTTTCCTTTTATGGTGATAAATTTTTTTCATTAGGTACCCTTAATTCACATGGTGTACCCTATATTCTTAGGAATCCTATGGTTCATAAGCCCTCGGCTTCCTTGCCATTTCCATTTTGAACATTTGTAAAATATTTCATTTAGAATAGTGTCTAGCATCTTTAATAAATTATACATTTATTGTGTTTTGTAAATGTACTTTATGTGGTTGGTGGCAAAATAAATAAATGAATGAATGAATGAAACAAAATTGACACTGAATGGAACCATGTTTCAGTAATTAAAATAACAACAACAAAGTTTTTGGTACCTTCCTTCATACTTTCACTGTTGAAAAAAAATCTCTATTTTTTTTTTCAGCGGTGGTACATGCATGTCATATACAGGGAAGGTCTGTCAAGGGTCACTGACCACAACACTCGCCTCCTACAGGAACACCCCGCGCTTCATTGATAACAGATTTGGTCAGCTCGGCACTGAAACATTCCTGCAGATGGCTACAAATATAATAAACACATTTGTTGCAAATGATAGAAAGTGTCGGTATATTATGCACAACATGTTTTGCCAGTACACTTTACAGCCTTGCTACCCGGATAACACTGTCGTTGAATACTGTAAGGAAGATTGTGAAGCCATATTCAGAGACTGCCAGGAACCGCTAAATCAAGTTATTGGTGCTGTAAAGTTCTACGTGGCGGACAATGGTCGTGATTTTGTTCCTACGGGGCTACCAGACTGTACCAGACACAAACCTGCTAAATATTTTGACAACTTGCCAAACAGGACATGCATAAAAACTGGGTTCTTTAGTAAGTAGTCCTTCTTGATTGTTCAACTTAAAGAGTACTTACCGCAATATAGCCTCTTTGTATTTGTGTTTCTGCTTTAACGGTGACATTTACCTGAGCGGACATGATAGTAGAAGATGGCAGACTGGGCATGCAGTCACGTGATTATCAAAATTACTCCGCATGCGGAGCTCCGCTATGACTTGCCTTGCGGCCTTTGACGCAGGGAAAACTCTGCTCGTACCTATATGTTGGATTGCAAAAGGCATCTTTCTTGCGAACACGGAGGTAAAGACAAAGAAATAGATACATGCCACGAAACAGTGGAGCTCTAGAAAGACTTTTGTATTCCTTGACCTGCGAAATATACCGTTAGCAGCGTCTTCGAATTCATTTCCCTATTTTGCGCGAGGAGGCCAAGAAAAGGCAAAGGACTATCGTATCTTGACGTATCAGTTTTACTGTAACTGTTTACACTTTCTCAAATTCGAGGAGAAAAAGCTCAAAAGCTTTTCGTTTTCTTTTTCTAGTTATGAAAAAAAAAAAACAACAACAAGAACAAAAAGAAGAAAAACAAACAAAAATACCTGTTTCTCTAATTCATGATTTGACGACCTTCGCCTTATACTGACTCTTAGACTTTCTTCAAATCGACCTCTCATAAGTTTGATGCTACGTTTGTTTAATTTACAGATTACACCGAGCCAGTCACAGAGCCAATCACAAAGCCAGCCACCGAACCGGTGACAGAGTCAAATAAAATACTAACTGATGTAACATCCTCTTTCCCAGCGGATAATAACAAACCGCACATAACCATCTTCCTCGTGGTCATTGGGTTATTCTTATTGTGATTTGCGTTATTGCGTTCCTTTTTCGTCAACGAAGACAGAAAACGAGGAAAGACGCCGTGGATAATGCGTATGAGTCAGATTTAACTTGTATTTAGTTGTAACGTTATTAAAAACCGTAGGCTAAACCTTATGCTATAGAGACGTTTTATCAAGTTGTACTTCAGCATCTACGTAATATGTGATGTTAAAGAGTATTTAACGTCACATATAACTGGAACGAGAAAAAATGTCTCTTCTTGGTTATTTGTAGCGAAAATTAAGTATCAGTTTGTAAAATTGGTTGTAATAACTGATCAAGAAGGTGTGAAAATCATTGTACTCTGGTATCAATATCGTTGCTTCGGCGAGTAAAAATCAGGTGTTAAATTGTTATCTCAGCTAAACAACTAGAACAGTTGCTAGGTTTTCGGACTTTGATGATTATTGGGTATTGTATAATGGGAAACCCCGCGAGGGCAAAGGGAACTGAGCTATGTGGAATACAATGACATTAATCTCACAGGGTTCGAAGAATACTCTTGTAACGTTTATTGTGATTTTTCTGCAGTCATGTAAAATTCCTTTTTCCTAATGGTACAAAAAGCACTTTTTTTATGATGTTCAAACTGGACTGTTCACAAACCCATATTATTTTTTCGTGCGATTACGATTTATCACCGATCTCGAGAGGCTGCCATTGTATGGGGATAGTCAAAACAGCCTATATTGGCCGTATTCACACCGAGACGATAATTCGCGTCAGACAGATAATACGTTTTGATTTTAAAATGAAAGGGTCTTCATTTTGGATGGACAATCCGCCTGACTTAACCCATCTGTTTTTCCGTCAATTTTGACGGACTTTGAAGATGGATTATCCATCGAGACGGATAATCCGTCTCTAGTGTGAAACCGGCCACGGACCAAAATGGAAGGTGGTGTGGGTGGGGGAGGAAGGGGCACCTCTGATGCCGCAACTCCCGCTTACACCGGTAATTCACAACCTCCCCAGTGTTCCTTCACCTTGCGAAAACAAGATAACGAACTAAAACATCGTACGGATAATAGGGCTGTAGACACTATATCTTTGTAGAGACATCCGCGACCTTGCTTAGTTTCAAGTCAGCAATACGCACGCTGTTGTCTTGATTTTTGACCGGAAGTCAAAATAATTTATCATTAATTTGGATAAAATAATTGTACTCTATCTTGCAATGGAAAGTTTCTACGCCTTCCACGCATTTAAAATAAAATTATTTTGGGATTGCCTAAATTTCACGTGAGTTCCTCTCCGTCGAGAGTCGTGCTATCACCAAGTTGGTCCCCTGAGTTTTCTTTTGTTTCATCTTCATCCTCATCAATATCATTATCTTCGTCTTCTTCACCGTCGTCTTCGTCATCTTCGTCATCATCATCGCCATCGTCTTCGTCTTCATCATCATCTTCGCTAACCTCTTGTCCTGCATCTCTCGCAAGTTTCTAAATTGATAAAAGAAACAGTAGTAAAGATCAAACGTTCTGCTGCCCGCGAACAAGCTCTACCATCTGGTACAACTATAAACTAAAGCTACGAGGACGCACAAGTTTGGTACCGTAAAATTCCGAAAATAAGCCCCCGGGCTTATATTTTTCAAAGGCCCTTTTTGAGGGGCTTATATTCGGAGGGGCTTATCTACGGAGGGAAATTTGCGTTTCACACCCGACTGGGTTAGCCTCATAGTTGGAAGTAAATCTACCTTTTTGCTTTGTTTTATTTGTATTTGAGAGCAATTTTCCAAGTACAAGCCCCCGGGGGGCTTATATTTGGAGGGGCGATTTAACGGAGGGCTTTTTGCGTTACCCGGTTTGGGGGGCTTATATTTGGAGGGGCTTATACATGGAGGAGCTTATTTTCGGAATTTTACGGTATAATCTGGAAGTTACGTCAAGCGAACAAGAGAACTCCCATTTCAGTATCAGGTTCTTTCTTTCGGTGCATAAGTGCGTCAATAGAGAGCTTTAGATTCTACGACGAGGACGACTACGAGAACGAGATTTTCAATACTGAGTAGTGCACTTGCGCGAACCAACGTCATTTTGGCGGGAAAATGTGGTAACCGTCGTCAGTCTACTACGAAGTTTTTTTTGATGTCATAGTGGCGAAAATAAGTTATCAAATGTTAGGAATTTTATCATTGAGTGATCGGGAAAGGGCTTTAAAACCTCCTTCAACGGAAATAAGCGTGCTAACTTTGGTTGTGAAAAAGTACAAAGAAGCTTTCCGGGGTGTCTATTTTAGAGAATAGGCGAGAAAATTAAAATTAAATGTCGCCCTCTTCCTCGAATCTAAAGCTCTCTAAACCGAGACGAGATCAGCTGGGGACGGGGAGCTAAAAGGGACGAAAATGGCCCTATTCTTGGGAAGCAGTTTTTACTCCAATTTTCGGGCGAACCGTCTGTTTAAGAACAAGCACTTAATACAGTGGAACGTCGATATAACGAAGTGCTAAGACACTGGCAAAATTCGTTCGCTATAACGACGTTTCCTTATATCGAGGTTCTTTTCCATATATTTTACTACTACTGGGGTAAAGAAAATCGTAACTATTAGGTTCGTGATATCGAGGTTCCACTGTACATTTAACAACATCAAGGCATGCGCTTCCGGTTGGCATGTGTCGCTCAAAAACGCCTTTGCTGAAGCCCTCTTTTTTCCTCGTTCGCCTACTCTCGACCACAACACCCTTGCATCGTTTTGCTAACGTCAAATGGAGGAGCGACGTTTTGAATATGAAACACAGGATAAAGCGCACAGGGCAACCAACACCATGATTCCACCAGACATTTTGGCGATGTCAATGACTATGAAAAAACAATAAATACGGGAAAATACCTTGTACTTCACCACTTTAGCATCCTGTTCAGTCAGCATTACCAGCAGATCTTCGTGTTCTTTGTCTAGCTCTGCTTTCTGTGTAACTATTGTATTCAGTTCTGTCTGTGTTGCGGCTAACTTTTCCTCGAGTAACCTGATTTTATCATGGCTTTCAGTTCGAGCTCTTTCTAACTCGGCTTTCACTTCATCCGTACTGTTGGTGGGCGTGTTAAGTGCTTCATCTCTCTAAAGAAGAAGTGACCAAGGGAATTGAAAAGTCAATGTCATATGACTCGGAATAAGTGATCATTATACGTTTCTGGGAAACTGCCCACCTACCCCTCCCCTACGCCAACATTTTGCCTTAAGTGAGAAGTAAGTGTTAACGTTGGCTTAGGGGAGGGGTAGGTGGGCAGTTTCCCTGAAACGTATAATGACTTAGAATAAGTTGGATGTTTACCAAAAAATGAAGCTTAGAACACTAAAACTCAATCTCTGCTTTTTGCTAAAAGGATAAGGGGTAATGACTTGGAATCAGTTGGATGTTTATTAAAACATGAAGCTTAGAACACTAAAACTCAATCTCTGATTTTTGCTAAAAGGATAAGGGGTAAAAAAGGACCTCGCTTCCCGCTACTTCCGCAATCACCGCACGTCACTTAAGCTTTATAACTCAAAAGCAAAATAGTGACAGCTCGGAAACGTTAAGACACGTCCCAGTTTTTCAAAGATGTACATAAAAAGGTGCAGAAAATGTTAACGGTCGTCATCGACAAAGTGTGGTGGGGAGAAAAAAGGATTACACATTCTCCAACTCATGTTTTATACAAAAGGGGTCATTATACGTTTCTGGGAAACTGCCGACCTACCTCTCCCCTAAGCCAACGTTAACACTTACTTCTCACTTAGGGCAAAATGTTGGCTTAGGGGAGGGGTAGGTGGTCAGTTCGTGGGCTTAGCTCACTAAACCTCTAGAGGTCTGTAGAAAAAAACGACACCGCTGATTGATTGAAACACAAATGATCAAAGATCAGAGACACAAAAGAATTTCGCTCTTGTATCAATCAGGTTCCAAAGAAATCATTTAAACTACATAAATCATACGCTCGATTCTTACCACTGCCTCGATTTCATTCTCAAGGTCTGTATTTAATGATCTCAACACGTCTAACTCCTCGTGCAGTGACGTCACAGTCCGCCTCAGCTGTTCCAATTCTTCAAGCTGCTGACTGGTGAGGCTTGCTGAAGCGGAGGAGAGATCCGTCGTGTCTGAGCCTGCGAGTTCAGCGGCTGCGTGAGCTACCGCTAAAGATGCTTGAGAGACCTCTAGATCTTTTTCCTAACAATAAAATAGTCGATAAAACATTAATCACGATCGAACAGATTTTCGCTGTTCACTACGAAAAGCCTTTTTTCCCCCTTTTTTCGCGCTTTGCAGGCGAGCCAAGGTGAGCGCGAGCAACGCGCAAAAGGAGGGGGGAGGGGGGGGGGGGGAAGAGGAGGATGTTACGTCGCGGAGTCTCGCGAGACGGGGCAGCCTGCGCTTCTCCATGCTTGCCTGAAAAACGTGGATAAACACAACAAAAATTTGCTTCTCCAGCTCAAACCATAGAAAAAGTAAGGGCGCGCTTCTTTGTGAGAAAACGAAAATCTCGTTTCTCTTACGGCAATTAGAACATTTTGACCGGTTACTGAAAGTGCTTTTTGTTTTTTTTTTTAAAAAAGAAGTTCACAAACCAGAATCGGAGCCGTGCCTTTCCTATGCTAATCTCTCTCCCTTAACACTTCACTGTCACACCGAAAAATTAAAGTACATAATATTCTGACAGACCGTCGTTCATAACTGATGCATCTATTACAAGTGAACCTTGCCCTTCAACTAACTTTTCACTTAAATTTCAACTCTTGTTTAAATTCCTTCCATCTAAGACTATTCAAAAATGTATTATTTGACTCATTGTAACCTTATTCAGGGAATATATTACATTTTCTATGACTCAAGGCTCGTGGTATCGTCAACGACCTTTTCGAAAGGAACACAGCCTAAACGGTCATATCAGACGTAGTTTTGTTGGCCCGTGAACGCGGTAGAGGAACGTGCGAAGAACTTGCAACGCTTTAAACATCAGCACGAAACGTGCGGATCAGAAATAGTAGAAATCGGGGTTGAGGTAATAAAAATCCACTTTGCCTCGGGGAGTGGATTGTGATGTAAAGCAACGCAAAACACATTTTGCAGATTCAAATATTTTCCCAATGAAGAATACGCGCAGTCAGAAAGCGGAAGGGACATTTAATTTGTGAAAATAAATGACCTACCAATTTTTCTATCTTTTCATCCTTCGTCGTCATTTGTTCCTGAAGCGAGTCTCGACTTAACTGCAACTCACTCACTTGGTTTCTTAGATTCGACAATTCCATATTTTCGTCGAAAAACGATTCGCTTACTCCTGTCTGAGGTTTCAAACCTGAAAACAGAGGATGAATTCTTTCAGACTTGGGATTCACTTAAATCAACCTTTTAGCTCTAATGTGACATTTCTTTTTAGTGCGCAGGAAACTGCACACTAGCGTTTCCACCGACTTTCCAAGAACTCAGTTTTGAGGTTCCTCTAGATATTAACTTGTAAATGGCTAACCTTTGAGATTTTTCAAAGAATTATCTTAACAGCAAATAATTTCAGTAGGTTTTCATGAACGCAAGAAACCGTACACCAAGACGCTAACAACTAATCTCGCAAACCTCTCAATTTAGCATATTTCTTCTGTACCGTTGTTATTGCAACAGCTACAGGACTACTACAGGCGGTAGAATTTCTCTGTAACTTACAAAACTATGCATACAATTAAACGAACGAGAGGCGTTCTCAACGAAACAATGTAAACACTGCCAACTGTTGTTTACGTAGCCTAAAGCAAGGAACTATATTTGTACTGGTTTACGGAGTTTTTGAAACCCTTTAAACAAAATCTCTGAAACTTTTCATATTATATTCAGCCTGCCAACCCTCATTAACATGCTAAAGTCAAACGAATTTTCACTTACAGTTGAAGCTTGGAGGTTAACTAAGATAAAACTAAAATAATAATAAATGCAATAAAAAGGTCTATTGAAAATAACTCAAGTATTTGCAACGGGAAATATAAACAAACAATAACGAGTTAATTTCAGCTTGGCTTTATTTGCTTTTAATTAGTAAAGTGAATACACAACGACTGCTACAACAGCCTTGTATTGCAATTTTAGGAGCGACTTTTCTTAAGCCAACAGCTGTGACAGAGGTCGCCCAACCAATTTAGTGTTAGAAATTTGTTTGGGAAATAAAACTGATACAGCTTTATATGGAGCAGAATTAATAAGGTTACCTGGCTTTAATTGTGAAGTTTTTTTTTTTTTTTTTTTTTTTTGCAATGACCTTTAACGTCCTAAAAAAAGGACTCTTTCCCTTCCCCCTACTCCCCCTCACCTTTCGAAGCCTACACGCACGCCAAAAAAATGTTAGAACACAACGCCGAATAATGCTGTAAATTTTTCTTTCTTTTGGGTGAGAAGAAGTGATAACCGGAAATACGTCTGCTTTCACAGTCTACAAACCTCGGGGAATTGTCAGTTATTCTGTTTACAAACTATCTTACGCTTGGGTTATTTATTGTTGTAAACGTTACAATGAATGCGCCTTTAATTTTGCTTTAGGTAGTGAAAGTGATACTTACTCTGTGCGAGAAGCAGCTGTTCACGAAGTTGTTGGAGCTCTTGAGATTGTTGTTGAATTTGTACTTGAGCCTTGAGAAAGAAACCCATAACAAAATTAATTTTGCACCCAGTCTAGCTCAAAAAAACAACACTGGTTGGGGTGGTGGGAAGGAGGTCGCCACTTTAACTATTACGACATTAAGTGTGTTGAGAACATAGTGCCCATTATCCCGGTCCGTTCATAGGCTAGTGGTTAGACTTGCCCACAAGACGACCTCAAAATTTTCCTCGAGCATGAAGCGCAAGCGGTACATTTTTTGGTTTCTGCGGCAAAAGCAAGCGAGAGAGCGGGACACAGTTAGAGCTGACACAACCCGCGTGAAATTTTTTAGCCTTGGAGGGATCTTTGAGGTGGCATTTACCTGATTATAAGATGATTCCATGTCTCCGTATCTTGATTTTAGTTTCCCGATTTCTTCATCCTGCCAAAAAAGCAGAGGAAATTACAAATCTAGCAGTGTAACAAGACAGGCAGTTGTTCATGACATTTAAGAGTGAAACTTCTACACAAGAGACTTTTGATTGGGACACCCTTAATGGGTGAGAAAGTTGTGACATGTTCCCATTTTCATGTGGGGAATGGACGGTTATCGCAACTTTAATTTGCCAGGTAACTACATTCTAGAAAGAATCGAAGCGACGCTTCACCGTTGTAGTCGCGAATTTCTTGATTGTTTTGAAATGTCCACGGCTTAAACAACCTACTGACCGGCTCTTGAAGCGCAGAAATGCGAGCACTTCGACAATTTCTTTTCAGGAAACTATCCCGAAGACGATGTGAAGACTCGGTTATGACCGCCAGCCATAGAGAAACAAAATATTAAAACAATGACAGAATCGTTTAACGGTTATCTAGGTGACGGAAGTACCAAAAACTTTCTATGAGATAAACATTATTTTTCATACTTTTTACTATAACGGTTACCTGTTCCCTAATTAATTCTTTATATGATGAAATAATGGAGTCGTGGTTTTCCATTCCTTGCGGAACTTTCCCATTAACGTGATTTGTCATTTGTTCTTGAGAAGGTTCCTCTTCTATAGCTTTAGTGACAGCGGCTGTAAGAAATGAAAGACGAAAATTTTAATTTCATATGGCGCTTTCGAATCTGGCACAACAATGGCGTTTTATGAAAGATTTGTTTTACCACACGTTTCTCAAACGCACAGCCAGCGTTTTCACAACACACTCTTTTTACAAACCAGGGGCACCCAAAGAGAATATAGTTCAAAACCACTTAAACATAGCATTGATGAACGTATTTTAGTATTTAAACGGTAGATATAGGCATATTTTTATCCCCTAAAAATTTTTCACCTGTTCGGATTTCCTGGCTTAAAGTCTAGTGATCCGAAAATTATATGGATCAAAACTTACCTTTTCGAAAATTTCAGCCAAAAAAAAGGCCCCCGAAAATTCTAGGTGACCTTTTTAGGGTAAAAATCCGTTAAAAATGGGCAATTATACCATTTTTTAGATGTTCGAAAATCCTAGCAGAGGCCCGCAAGCAAGAAATTTTACAACAAATGTTCCGAAAATTCTAGATCTCAAATCGTCTTCCGAACAGATATTTTCCAAAAATTGTCGTTGGGTGCCCCTGACAAACATCGATCAGAGAAAAATGCTCGTGCGCCCAGAATATAAGCGTGAAGGGCAAAGGCGATTCAGATAAGGCAAAGCACCGCCCCAAAGAGCGCATCGAATCCTGGTCCCTCGCAAATTATGGAGCCGAGTGTTGCATATATCTACCTCCTCGTCAGCATACACAAACCTAGAGTAAGAGTATGTAACAAGTGCAAGTACTTTCTCGCACAAACTTTGCCGACAATTGACGCATGTATTTGCCTGATGCTCGGACAGCTTGTTAAATATTGTTTGTGTCACTTGTGATTAGTTCATTGTCAATTCTGAGACCACTACGAAAGTGACTTCTAATACGGACCCGGTTGGGAATGGCACAAATTGTCCGCTGAAGGAGAGGTTTCAGCCTTAGTGTGTCAAGGAAAACGACTGATAAAAACCGAAAGGACCAAGTTTACCTTGCCTACAGCCACTCCACGCAAACTTTCTCTCACCAATTTTGTTTGATGGGAGGGGTCGATTGAACAGAAGAAGAAGAAGAAGAAGAAGAAGAAGAACCTTTATTAATTTATACCGCTCAGGGTAGCCCCTTCAGACGCAAAAAGCTGTCTGTTATCAATGGGAGCCCTGAGCAACAACGCACAAAAACCACACTGAACATATAAACACAGACTAACCAACTCTTGGTGTGCGTTTCAGGGACAAGATCGATTTTTTCTTTTACAGATTTGAGTGTAGTCGCCCTTGCAAACCACCCCAAGCAAAATTTACATTCCAAAGAAGCTATGGGTGTACTAACCTTCTAGCTTTTTAAACAGTTTGGTGAATTCGTGGTCAAACAAGATTTGTCCTTCTGATTCTACTTTTATCTGGCAAGAGACGGAAAAAAAATGAATATTATTAAACACATAAAAACATAAGTTTCGTACGCTTAACTATTTTCTACGGGCAACTGATTTCTTCACAAGTTTATATTTAATATCGACCTCGCTCCAGCTTAGCTGGAATAAGCTCTCGAATCTCACTCTTGACCTTAACCCCTTCGCCCCTAAAGTCGAAGTGAATGATGTAAGGTGGTTCTACCTTTTGAGTCTGGGGACGAAATCCTGTGGTATCACCATTCTCAGAAAACTTGTCTGCCACTAGTGAAGCACCATATGTGACTAGTCACTAGTCAGATATGAGGTTATTTGTTTCACAGCATTATCCCAAAAGACCTTGGAATTTTGACTCAAACCACTTTGGGGGTGAAATGATCAAACACGTGTATTTTTGCTAGCCTTAGACCAAGACCTTAGCTTCCTTAAGCTAGCCTCGTTATCAGTCGTCCTCGGCGAGTTCGGATGTGACGTCATCACCAAGCGTGTAGGAAGAGTTTGTCATCGCACTCGGTTCCAAGCCTCCTCCGCTCACTCAGATAGTGAGAATTGGACTGGAGACAAGGTTGGCTTTACAAAACAAACTTCAAGCCAGGCTTTAACTCTGAGCGGTCGTGACGATTGACCATCAGGTTCAAAAGGGCCCCATCTTAAACCAATTAATCATGCGTTGCCCGATTCATTTACACAATCGGGTCACTAAAAGGCTCTTTTCTTAGATAAAACAAACAAACAAACACAAAACGAAACAAAACAAAACAAAAGGTTGTAATAATGGTCTTCAACATTACCTCTGGTGATTTCACAGCTGCAGTAAAAAACTCGGATTTAGAGATAAAACTGATCTTGTCCAATAGATTATCAGCTCCTATTCTTTTGATGATTAAATTTCGAAGGTCGTCCCTGCAAAAAACAAAGGCAATAATGAGAAAACAAGCAAACAACTTACACTATCTGAACAGAGAATGAATGAATGTCGTGGGTTACAGGACAAGTCGCGCCCTTTTTACATATAAACACGTTAACAGTAAACTCGGACTTCAGCATACAAGGCACCACTGGCAGCCGCTATCAGTTCATTTTGAGCTTACCGTAACCCACCCATAGCCTATGATATAAATGATGCGTGATGCGTGAAAGGTTGACCACACTACAGGGGAAACTTCCCCTGCTCTTTCCGAACAGTAGTATGGTTTCTTTCACGTCCCCGTCGATTCTGACTAATGAAAGAAGGATGAAGGAGACAAGGCCAACCGCTTAATGTCACCGCCCAATGACGCGATTATCTGAACCGAGACAAGCTCTTAAATCACAGCCAACACGACCTAACCAGTCTACCAAAGGCCCTGGTTGTTGTTCCGGCCGGGGTTTGAGCCCACGACCTCCCACTCGGCAGCCTGGTGCTGTCCCAACTGAACTGAGCTAATCGGGCAGCGGTTTGCTGGCTCAGTAGTCTGTCAGATGTACCACAAAGCTTTGCTTTATAAGGAGGGGTGGGGGTAGCGGGGAAAGCTCGAGGGGGTGGTAAAACGGTATTGAAGTGTAGGTGTGTTGTTGTCAACTACAGGTATTTCGGCCGAGAAATATATTGGCGAATACTTGTTTGCATTTTTGCCTCATTAGCATAGACTTATCATTATCTGATGAACCTAAAAAAAAAATGAAATTTCTGAATACTGAAAAAGAATAACAATTTCACTTACCTCTGACGATTTGGGCCCGATATACCAAATAGTTTCGGAGAAATTCTCTTCGAAAAACTCCCAAATTTACAAAGAATGAATGAGCTCATTAACGTTTTGCCACCCAGTAATTTTGCAGTTTTTAATGGCTGCTATTTTCTTTGTCACATATTGTGAAGAGCTGAAACTTGCACAAAGTGCATAAATTAACCAGCTCTTTTAATTTTTGAACCTAATTGGTAAATTCGGCTACATCTTCTATAGATTAACTTGTATGCTAATGAGCAAAAATGTAAACGATGACGTCACGATGAATCCGCCTACACTCACAGATACTCGGTCGACTGCCCGGTTGACGATACATGAGCGAGACACTGATCGACTATAGGTCGCTAATCAGTCGTATGTCGATCGATACTACTAAGGTTAACCTTGTGATGGAATATCCAGTAGGGAGTACCAATACTTTAAGGAGCTTTATGCCTTTTAGCTTCTTTGTCTCGAACTACACCTTTACCTAAAAAGGTATTCCTCCGCTGAAGTTTGGTCACGTGGTAAGTTGAAGTGCAACCCCTAAAAATGATTTTTGCCGATCGAAGTCTCAAGACTTCTTGTTCTGATTACTTGTGCGAAAGAAATGGTTTTGTTGTAGCGTATTAACTTTTCTTTCTTTTTTTTTTCTCAAAGTTTCAATTTTGGTGGTTTTTTTCATTTGTGCCCATTACTGAGCACTCAAAAGTATGGGTCCGAGCTTTGTTGTGACCTCATCGAAGCAGATCAATTCCACGCAAGCAATAGCTTCTTTTCAGAAATCAGAGCTCGAATCATGCCCGATTGTTTTTTTTTTTTCAGTTGTAACAAAACAGCTGATTCCCAGAGAGGTATCGGGCTCCATAAAATTCCATTCTGGGGTTGTACGCGTGCTGAATGATATTAAGAGAAGAAGGATTTGGCTCACGTAAAACACTACCCCCTCTCTCGCTTCCAGGCCATATGCTTTTGAGTACGAAGAAAATGGTCTCCGATGACGTCACAACAGCGTCGTACCCAGCTCCCACAAATGCTCGGTAATGAGACAAAAGAGACCTTACTTAAAACAGCCGTGGGAATGCAGGGATATTGAGGTTTTTTCAATAATTTTTTTCGCACAGGTCGCCAGGAGAATTATAAGATTTCGTTTAGCAAAAAGCATTTTTGGGGTTTAGTTGGACTGTAATGCATTGAGACTTACTTGTGACAAGTCGCTACTGAATTGTCGTTACTGTCCAAACAGATTCCTAAGAGAAGAGAACACAGGGCACCCACCAGTCTATCGGCTTCTTCGCCATGAGCTTCGACTTGTGCCATGAGCTTCAAGCAGTCAAGGACATTCAACTGAGATAACCGTCGTGTAACTAGTCATGTCTTGTCGTTTCGGTCTGCACTAATAGTACCGCATAGATTGCGGTTCCTTTTGTTTAAAGCCTAGCTAATTTTTTTTTCAGCTTTCTTTGCGCAACTACATAAGTTGAGTCTTGATGCGATGATCGCCTTTACATTAAATTCCAGCCCTGTCAGTATTCTGCGATAACTACTCGTTCTCAACCGCAAATTCTAATGCAATAATCAGCAAGCTTGCCTGTCGTTTCGATACAAGTTGATTCAGTCGAGATGTAAATAGTTTCACATAATTGGCTTAAACCCAAATGTTTTTCTTGTTCACACGCTAACTTTACTTTAAATGATCGGAAATGTTATCGAAACGACATTGTATCGAAACGACTTTGTATCGAAACGACTTCTATCCAAACGCCCAGTTTCCACAAGCAGACCTCAAGTAAATACACTGGTGTGACAGGATACGTATGGTATGTTGGATGAATTATGAAGAAAGTGAGCTACAGCCAGGGAACAACCGGATAACCAGGAGCAAAGCAACAACAGCAGACCTACTCGTGTTTGAATCTCTCCTCCCTAGAAAAACACAAAAAAAAACAATCCTGCTTAACTCTGCTGCCTTTAGATGTTGTTGATACAAATAAGTAAAAACACAGCTTGGAATTCATGTTCAGTTGACGGACACCTCTCTAAAATGGACACCTAGAGTTGATCCCTGGCAACATTTGGTGTTTTTGGTGACTCTCTACAAGGACACCTCCTTAAAGTGGACACTTAGGAATGGTCCGACCATCCTTCAGTATTTTTGCATCATTCGCTATAAGGTGGACACCCCTCTAAAATGGACACCTAAAGTTGATCCCTGGCATCCTTTTGTGTTTTTATTGACTCCCTTTGAGAAGGACACATCCTTTAAGGGGACACCTGAGTTTATCCCTACTGTTATTCAGTCATTTTCTTTGACTGTCTTTAAGGCAGACACCTCTATAAAATGGACACCTAGAGTTTGTCCCTGCCATTCTTCAGTCATTTTCTTTGACTCTCAACAAGGTGGAAACCTCGCTTAAGTGTACAACTAGAGCTCAACCTAGTCTCACACGCAGCCGCGTTTGTCTCGTCACGCAACACTCCGTCCCCAGCGTTGCGTGACGGGACAAAAACGTCGGCGAAGGAACTAAGCTGGACCTTACCTGTTTCTGCATTTCACTAAGTACCTGTAATCGCAAAATCCTTAGTCGCATACTTATAAGCTCACCTGTGAAAGCATGTTGGTACATTGTTGTAGCAGTGACACAGGAGGATTCCCTGAAACGATTACAGCTCTATTTCATATCACGAAATGTTGACAAAGGAAACAAAAATGCCCTTCAATTTTAACTAAGAATAAAAGAAATTCCATGCAAGCTGGTCTTATTGTTTCCACTCACCAACACTTGTTGCAAGTTGCACTCTTAGAAGTTGTTCTTTCTGGGTGGGGTTCCCTTTTAAACAATGAGAGAGGGCGACTGCCGCACACCAGTTTGACAGCGGATCAGGGCTAAGGAAATAAATTAATTTCTTTTAGAAGGAAGGATGAGAGTAAACTTTTGGGACTTGAATGAGACTAATCAACGTGGTCAAGTGGTTAGAACTAGTTTGAGCACCATTTGGTAATTCCTGAGGTCCTGGGTCCAAGACACACACTCACCCCCAGGAGCCAGTTGTTCTAACGCTAGATGGCGATGAATCACTATCCAGCGGATAGGTATCAGGGAAACTAATTGCGTTATACACTGGAAAGTGGTTTGAGCAGTGGATAGCGTTATCCACCTTTTAAACAATTGGCGCCACCTGGAGAGTTTTTTCATAAGTTCTCAATTCGACTCCTCGGCCATGCTTTTAAATAGCCATCTGGTTTGCCCGCTGCCAGTTGGATTTTAGCCATTTAGCCATGTTATTTAACTTTTATTTCTCTTCACGTTTGAGTGCAGTATAGGCCTAATTTCCGCCGCTCTCTCGGTCTTCCCCGATAAAAGACTGTTCTTATCGCGGCCGGAACGCGGGCTCGTTTCCCACACAGCGGCTAGTAATCGAACTTAAATGTAGTGACACCTTCATGTAGACGAACTGGTTGTCACAGCGCATTTCTGATAAGAAAAGAGTCAGTAGCCAAATGATGGTTACGGAGATAAAGATATGGGCTACCTTTTCACTCAGCCAAATTTACTATCCTACTGCCGCAAATAAAATCATTGTTATTACCTGAACAATCCCGCACACAGCAACTGTCCTGCTGAGATGTTGGTGGCTATGAGAGACAAAAAATGAACATAAAAATGTCACAGTGACTTTTTGAACGTTGCCATGCGGCAGGCACAAAACGCTGGTCACAGGGCACAGTGTGCAGGTTAGAGCACAGGTCACCGTGCTAGGGTAAATTAACAACACTGTACACTATTTACAAGAGATATGCTTACCGGCAGAAGCTGATGAAGGTAATAATGTGGTGACAATATCATTTTGTCCTTGCTCATTCTTGTACAAATAACACTGTTTCAGCAGAAAGAAACAATATCAATTTTGAGAAGGAATTAGAGAGATTTTATTATTTTGAAAGCAAACAATTTTCCCGCCTGATTTGACACGTGGGAAGTTAATAAAGGAGTCTAATCAAGGGAGTAACATTAAGCCTAAACCATGACTTACTTGAAAGCAGTATAAGACGGCACACCGTAAACTGAAAGGCTGTTTGTCGTTTATCATGGACATGAGAAGAACTACAATGGCAGAACTGAAACGTAAAACATACATGCAACATTGGATTCGATCAAGTGGTTTTAGCTTAAATATCGTCTGATTAAATTCTTCAATAAAATTAATGCCACAAATCGCTCAAACAGATACGAAATCAGTAGAATTTTCAAGTTTATGTCTGAAAATTTGCTTCAACCAATCGGAAGGTCTACCCAGATCTAGGTAGTGACACGTCATCAGTTTGGAATTTCTGCGCCCGTTTCTCAGAGGTCATTTGGCGGGAAAACCAGTGGTAGCGTCGCGAAATGTCGGCTGTTTTGAGTTTTTGTGAGGCTAGTACTTACCTTGGAGGATTGGATGGAGCATTGACTTGAGAAAAGTATTCTTGATTCGCAGGGAATCCTCTAATGACTTCAGATACGGTGTTAATTGTCTAAAAAAGTTAAAAGATTCCTCATATAACACGTGCTTCATTTAACAGAAGCTTCATCAACACTCGAACCAGAAAAGCTGCATTGAAACTCTACAATGCAAACTTTGCTTTTAGTAATTTAATAGAGATTAGATATTCAATCAATTTTCTCATTAAATCTACTACAAAAAACCTCCGTAAGCGGTCACCTATCCAAACTCCAACCAAACATTCCCAGGAAAGATCTCTCTCGGATCTCGTTCAGGAAACTCATTCTCAAACCTTCAATAAAGTTAAGAAAAGTCTTCGACCGTCACCTCTACTGAAACTTAAAGCTTGTTTCTCTCGCCAAGTCGACGTCGTCCCTCCCCAACCTGTCGCGGCCAAAGTCACAGTTCTCTATGTCGCCGTCAACCTAAACTTAAGGTCGGTATTCTCGCAAAAGAACCCCCGTGAATCAATTCGTAAGCGACCATTAAATCTGCTTCGCATTTTGGGTGGTTTCTTACACGTGGTTCGACTGTATTAGCCCATTGAAGACAAAATTCCTCTCAAGTTTACGGTTTTAATGCAAAATACCGTAATTTTTAGGGAGTTATTATAAGTAATAACTCCAAAAATGGAGTGAAAATTGTAGGTACAGGATAACCCCTTTTTGGGGGTTACTTTAACTCCTAATTTAACTTCGCATTTGCGGTCATTTTTACTCCTGAAAAAGAGTTCTTTTTATTCCCAGTCTGGAGTTAAATTAACTCCGAAACG
>BOPM01000591.1:156218-175092 GCA_022179025.1 Porites australiensis
CAGGTGGACCTTGGAGCATCCTTGGAGCCGAGAATGCGGAATTTGATGGTCAGGTGGAGTGACATTTAAAGACAATTTACTATCATGCGCTGATGAGTTTGACCGCTTTTCGTTGGCCTACTTTGCATTCCAAAGTGTTAGGCTCTTAAACAACGTTATCCAGACAAATAAGATTTGCCATGTCTGAATCACGGAAAACTCACCAAAATCTCCGTCTCAAGGGTAGATTAGGTATTGTTTGATCAAATTGATTGAAATCGCGTGATTATTTTAAATGTCGTGACCAGATGTTGCCGTTACCTATAGCGTGACGACCAGGGGCAAATATATCGCAATCATGACTTAGCAGATATATAAAAACAGTTTAAAAACAGTATATACTGTTAAGTCGCCATTTTCTTTTTACTCAATTGAAACTGTGCTGTTATGGGAAGACGCTGGGCAAAATATTTTTTCTTCCTTGCCGCTGGACTCGCCATTTTCTACTTTATCGAGAGGTTTTTTTTCCAATTTCGAATGAAATTTCCATTGAAAAGCAACAAGCTAACAATGGAAGACATGAACACAGCTCTAGGCACAACAACTGAACAAGAAAAAACAAAAACGCTCTTACTCGTTTACACCGTTTTTTTTGGAACCGAAAAGTGGATACAAGATCGTGGTGGTTGCGGATTTGAAGACAAATTTCAATTCACCGCAAAGAAATGTCTCTCAGGCGATTTCGAACTAACATATGACAAACATCGGTTTAAGGAAAGCGACTTGGTGATATTTCACGCCAGAGACATGCCCGATGTAGAGCATCTTGGAACACTGTTGAAAGACAGGCCCGAATCGCAACGCTGGGTGTATGCTTTGTGGGAAAGTCCAAATGCAACACCAAATCCAACCCCGTTAAACGGGCTATTTAATTTAACATGGACGTATAGGAGAGATTCAGATTTCTGGTCGCCATACGGAAGCTACGTAGTACTAAGCGAAGAAGAGAAAATTGACAAAACGCGAAATATTCCGGACTATTCCCAAGGAAAAACAGAACTGGTGGCTTGGAGGAGTAAGAATTGTCGCGCTCAACCTCGAATATCTTTAGTACAAGAACTAAAAAAATACATTAAAGTTGACGTGTTTGAAACATGTTCTGAAATGTTTGGGCAGAGAAGAGGTTGCCCCGGTCCAATGAGCAATTGCCTTCAAAAAAAGTACAAGTTCTACTTGTCATTCGAGAATGCCTTATGCGAGGACTACATCACTGAGAAGTATTGGAATGTACTTGGTAAGAATGCAATTTGCATCTATGCCACATGTATTTGTCTATTAATGTACCAGTCAATTCCAAAACCGCCCACCCCCCCCCCCCCGGGCAATCCCTGGGCATTTGACTCGCGTTAAGCTCCGTACAGTGGGGAATTTGGCCCAAAATGAGGCCCGCCCGGTGGGGCATTTGACTTCGCAATTCTTTGATTCAGCACGTGCACCGCGTTCACCTGTCATTGCTCTTGTCGACATTTTTATTGAAATTAAGAACCTCCGTAAGATAGCTTTGAAAGACTTTGGATATTTAGTTGTGTTTTTATCTAGCAGATCACTCTATTATCATTAAAACTGCAGTTAACACAAATCTTAATCCAAACAGTAGCCAATTGTTTATTACAGAATATGTACATTTGAATAAACGGTTTTGTTTTATGCATGAAAAAAAGTTTAGCACAGTTGCTTTAACATGCCTGGAGGATGGTGGATTTAACCCTCTTTGAAGCTCTAACGGGTGAGGCATTTGACTGTCTAAACTGGCAACATAGCGGGGAATTTGACCAAAATTTTTCAAAAAAGTCAAATGCCCCGGGGTTTGCCCGGGGGGGGGGATGGGCGGTTTTGGAATTGACTGGTACATAAGTTCCTAATTTTGATTACTCATAATACTGGGATTGTATGATATACTAGCGATATACTAGCAGTAACCGATGGTTAAGAAGTGCGGCGAACGTGTGCATTTACCATAAAGGTGTGATTGATGTTGAGAACTGCTTCAGTAATTGTGTACGTGAATAAGGCCCAGTTCAAATGTCGATCTTTCATGTACCGAACCTTACCCATTCAATTAAGTACATGAAACGATCAACATTTGAATCAATAAAGTTCGACATACGGTATCGAATTTGGCTCAACTAAGTGACCCACATGGGAATTTTGACTGTTGGTTATATTTTTTTGCCTTGAATGAGTGATTCAGTGTTTAACATCAATCTTCGATCGGCTTTTGGTTGCTATACTATAAAACAGGGTGTGTGTGTGTGTGTGTGTGGAGAGGGGGGGTTGGTGGAACTTTCTTATTTATTTATTTATTTCCCCAGTTTTCTTTTATATAGACTTAAGAAAATAAGAACCTGTTTTAAATGTTAGGCTAAACCAGTTCTTGCGTAGAGGGGCCCTATCTGGAAAAATTTAGCCTTAGTCACAGGTTTTTACTGTATGATGATGCAAAATTTGGGCAAAACAGTCTTTTATGGGGTCTTCGAAAAAAGAGGATGATTCGTTTTTGGCCATACTTTGCTTTTTATAACACACTGTACTTCAGAATTGACGGTGCATGGTTGGAGGAACTCCCTTATATGAAAGGTGTGGAGGTTGCCGTTGTCCTCTCTTGGGGACTTGCGGTTTTTGGTATCATTTCGGTTGGCTTAAGCAATTTTCTTCATTTGCACAGGTGTGAAAACAATGACAACTCGACTATCGCAAATTATCAAAAATTATATACAATTTAAGCTCTCCTCTAACAGGCTGTTTCAGCATTTGTAAAGGTTTGCAAGGGGGCACACATAACTTGAACCCCACCCAAATTAACCTCCTTAAGGTGTTTAATTCCAGTTTACGGACAACTTTCACATGGGGTCCTCACCCCCTGGGCTGTGAAACTTATGCTGAATCCCATGAAACTAACTTATAACCGTTACTTTAATCTAAGAAAAATGTAACATTAACATTATCAATGATTATTTATCGGTACTATTGATAGTTTCACAGACGTATTGAGTGGGGTCCCTGTGAAAATGGTGTTATTAAACATTTATGGTTGGAAATAATTAAGGCCAGGATAGAATACGGAGTAATTTTGCATGTATTTCTTGTTATTTCATTATCAAATTGTCCTGTCTTCCTTGCTCATAAAATACTCATTAGAATAATCTTGTACATAGAAAGCTTAATGATATCTCAAGTTTTATACTGTATGTTTAATGTTAGGGCCTGTTTACACGGAGAGAGGGTTACTCTTGTGCTAGGGTTACCCTAGCAAGCGGGTTAAAGACAGCACGGGTTTACAAGCAAATTTCACAGGCAGCGTAACCTTTTCAACCGGGTCTCCTTTACCAGCTTTGCTGACGTTTTTTGTCACGCATGACCACATAAGACAAAAATAAACATTCTTCGTAACGTTTAAGATTTGAAAGAAAACTTGAAGTTCTCTATGGAACACAAATTAAATTCACGAAAAAATATTATCATTGTATACAGAAAATGTTGTACATTGTACATTGCCCAGATGTTTATAATTTAGCTCAGAAATTGGATAACTCCGTTCAAATTGTCAAGATTACAGGTCACGCATGCCGGACGCATTCTTTAAATATTCAACCGTTAGTGTCGGTAGAAAACGCAGACCTAAGACCTAAGAGCCTCATTCATTATTGCTAAATAAATGGAGTACAAGAACTCGCACCTTCTTCAAATTTCCTAAGCAGAGCGTTTACAAGGCAGACAGGTTAACCCTCTTGCCAGGGTAACCCTAGCACTCAATTAGGGTTACCCTAGCTCCAGAGTAACCTGATCTGCCTTGTAAACACGTCGCGTAAAAAAAAGAAGAAATGTGCGAGTGCTAGGGTCACCCTCTTGCTGGGGTAACCCTAGAACCAGGGATACCCTTCCTCCTTGTAAACAGGACCTTAGGGGGTCCTCAATAGGGTGCTTCAAACCCCTCATCCCGACCCAAAAGTTCGCGCAATCCCGTAATCCCGATGATTATAATCGGGATGCCGCATTCCATGCATACTTTCAATCCCAAAGCATACCCTCCCCCCCCCCCCACCCGCCAATTTCCTTCAAAATCCCAAAACCTGGTATTTGAAATAAGGCAAATCTTGCATTCTGAAAAACTGTAATACAGTAATAGAAAGTAATACAATTATATTTTTCAATACAGGTGAAGACCTCAATGTTGTCCCAGTTGTGATGGGAGGTGCAGATTACACCAAGCTGGCTATTCCTGGGTCTTACATCAATGTTTTGGACTTCAAAACTCTGAAACAACTGGCGGATTACCTTCATTATTTGGACACCAACAATACCGCTTATAACGAATACTTTAAATGGAGACTAAAATACAAAGTGTTTCGCGGCAACCTTGATTTATCGTTGTGTCAAATATGCAAATGGTATGTTTCAAAACCACCACTTGTGCCAAAGGTTTATCATGATCTTGCAGATCATTGGGTGACAAAAGGAAAATGTAATGCGAAAAATCACCTTGTCACAAATATGTGGGAAACTTAATATATAAATTATTATATATATATTTTACTTTTTGTTGTTTATTTTGGCTGTGTTGGCTTTAGTGCCGGCATTACAAAGACTGGACAGAAAATGCTAACTACCGGCACGTGCCTTCATGCACCGCCACGTGCTGGCACGCGCGTGCTTCATCCAGTTGTAATTACCGTTAGAAACTAATGTAAGTACTTTACCGGTAAACACCGACACGAGGCATAGCCGAGTAGAATGAAATACGGGTACTATCTACCTTATGCCCTTGCGCGTCTCATTAGGGCTGAAAATTAAAGTTGCGGCCTCAACTGTGTAATTGTCAAAAGTCCAATCTTTCAGCCAAGTGTGTTATCAAACAAGCCTGGAGTTGATTTCTTTCCCCGGCGAACTGATATCACGCGGCTACACAGAAATCAGCTATCCATGAGTTTTCCGCACCCTTTTTGATATACATAGTCGATTATCATGCAACGAAAAAAAAAATTAGCTGTAAGTGAACACCTTCCAATTAGCTCATAGTTTAATAGGGCGTTGGCCGCTACCAGACTAGGGGTAGAGGGGAGATTCATAACTCTTTGGGTCACAGAACAGTTGTCTTCCGGCTTATTGCTACAGCGATGAAGATATCGTCTAAGTACAGATGATCATTTCATTGACTTGAGTGGTGACGTTAAGCCGTTACAATAGGGACTTTAAGATCCCCACGACGCGACGGCACCGAGAACAAAGCGTAAAAAGTGAATTTGCGTTCTTCTAGTCTTTATAACGATTATTCCTACCCATTTACTTTGTAAAATGTGGGCGAACCGTCTTGAACTTAAATTTCAAGTGACCACATCCAAGCTCAGAAAGAGAAATAAAATTTCGTCGTTGCTTGTTTACGTCCTCCATAAAACGCGAAATTAGGCATTTTCACGTCGTAGTCGTGCAAAAACGGGAATGAAATGTACAAAAAAGCGTGATGCACCTGCGTTTTGCTTATTAAACCTATTGTTTTTTTTCTGACGTTCTCGTTACCGTCCGCGTCGTTGGATTTTAAAGTCCCTAATGACCCACCACTGTGGCGTTAATAATATTTTCTTCTAAGCAGAAAAGACATTGCGCTGTTACCGACGCCCTGAGAAATGATGTAGTAGGTTACCGTGCCTTATGACTTGTAGAATCCAAGCTTTTCAAAGACTTGTCCTTGGAATTGAATTATATTCGTGAGTTACGCCTGGGCCAAACCTCGAACTTTACGAAAAACGAACCAAACTTAGTGAAGTTCGACGTCTGGCTCAGTTAAGTTCGTTTGAATGAGTTTGATCGTCCAACACGTTCTGTCCGTCCTCCCTCTGACAGATAGAACGTCTAAAGGTCATCTCCGGGACAAACGTCAATCTTCAAACATCAAATGCGACGAACTTAACTGTAGCCTGATTTCATCCGATTTCTTCGAGTCGTAACTTAACTGACAATTTTAAAATTTGTTTGACAATGAATATTAAGCCTCGTTAGCGAGAAAATTTATAATTATTAAAACTGCTTTTTGGTCAGCTGATGACTCTGATTCAGTAAGTTGGCTCGGCGCGTCCTTATAACTTAATTTAGGTCGACCCAAATTAGAGTTTCGGGTTCGTCTCATGAAAAATTCGACGTTTGGCCTAGGCCTTATCATTTGAAGCAAATTAATCTCTTGTAATATAGCGATTCCTCAGGCCACTTAAGGCATGACTATATAATTAAATACGCATAATTTGATAAAATGCTATTTAGAACGGTTTGCTTCTATGAATGATCCTGGAAATTGGACTACTAATGTAGCTTAATGGCCTCAGCAATATGAGACATTTTAGAAGTTCAAATTTTCGTCACGTGACTTCTAATTGAGAATTAACGGTCAAAATATTTGCAACAAGCTCTTTTAGGTATGTTTCAGAGGCTATTAAAAAGGTTCTGAAGAATTCGCCTTTTATGTATGTTTACGAAAAAAAGGAATCAGTAAATAAAGGGAAAAGGGTCATGTGACCTGCTAATTAGTTAAATAGCTAACAGGATAAATAACCTTTCCAACCATAAAAGGCGAACATTTTGATGGTGAAAATTCCTAAGATTAAGGTTTGCAAACCTTCCCCGTTTAGGAAAACGTGTTTTGGGACGTCACTGATGAAGCAATGTCACGTGTTATTTGAAATCACGTTTTACGCGTTTTTTTTATTGAGCCACATTTGTAGTTTGCTTTTCGTGATGACTGATTGAAGCAAACCGGTTTGAATAGCATTTTACAAAATATGCATATTTAACTTAGTGGCCTGAGTCCTATTCCCTGTGCAACAGTTTTTTTACTTACGTAATTTCAATTTGTATTTCTATTCAAATTCATTTGTAATTTTTTTGCAAAAAAAAGTATGTTGACGATACTGTTTTTGATTCACAGTTAGATGAGGAAAAAAAATGATGAAAGTACTTTCATTGATCTTCTTCGAAGCTTTATAAATGTAGTAATATCGTTCTTGTGCGATTCTTCCCAGAAACTTTGTTTGGGTATTAGAAAAGACGGTAATAAATTAAGGACGTAACATAATTACGAAAAGGATTAAAACTTTTACAAAGTATTGTTTAAATTTTCGGCCTATAATTTCTTTTATAAGCACTGACCTATTTTTAGAAAATTATTTTTTTTCTCTTTTTCTTTCTTTTTCTTTTTTGCCTTCAGTAATAGCTTTTAATCCCGCCTCTCTAAGATATTGCATAGTTTGCAGAACAGGTATTTTACGAATGAGGCGATTAAATTTTAATGACCAAGCCAATCTCTCTACCTGTTGCTTGTGGTCAGTTATCTGCTTGGTTAGTTTACTTTCAATCATATTTTCAGTATAAATTACCTTTCAGCGTGGTTTACTCGGCACAACTGAAATTTTGCAGATACGCGAACAGTTTTTTATATACTTGGAGACGAGTTAGTGCTTGGAGCCCTTGAAATTGAGTAACAAACGCGTCCCGGGATTATTCGGCGCCTTAAACCTGATGGATTGTCAGTGGTAAGAAGACGACATAGCGTTTAGCTTGAGAGTTGCTAGACTTAACAAAGATCTTTGTAAATGATAATTGAAAACAGGGATATAATGTTCTTCAATGCTCTCCCCGAAGATATTTGACGTTTAGAGAGAACTAAACGAGCATCGCCGGTGTTTTAACGTTTATTTCGCCGGCGTGAATCTCACACCTGTTGCATGTGAAATGCTGGTTTTCGAAGCAAAGGATTGATATGGGAAATACTGTAGACTGTATGAGCTGTTTTGATTCCCCTGGTTTGTTAATAACCGTCAAAACCGGGGACACAAAAGGGGGAGGCTTACACAACGCCGCTTTTCTAACATTGATCGATGACAAAGGCAACAGATCTAAGGAATTATGCTTGCAAGGGTGTTGTGTTACAGTATTCAAGAAAGGACACACAGACACCTTCAAATTCTGTGAACCTGTCAGCATCGGACGCTTGTGCAAGATCGAGTTTGTCCGCCGCGACGCCACGAATCGAAGAAATTACGTCGAATGGTTTATTGAAACGATTGAAGTACGTCGTTACAGTGGACAAGACTACGAAGATTTCATTTTTCCATGCCATCGATGGATTAAAAACACACTGCCCTTAATATTGAGGACATATGACAGCTCGCTGCCTCAGTTTGATGTTGAGACTGAGCAAAGGGAAACCGAATTGTTTTGGAGAAGAACCATGTATCGTTACTACAAACGAAGGCCTGGAATACCCCCACAGGTAAAAAAAATGGTTTTATTAATAAGAAAATAGCCTGCGTAACTGGCTGGATTAGCAGATGAGTGCTGTTGTTTAGTTGGCGGCGGAGCCCTCCGCCATCGAAAAAACACCGCGGGTAAAGAAAATACCCGGTGCATAACAAGCCCTAAGGCGCGCATGAATAAAATATTAGGGAGCTTAAGCAACAACGTTTTTGAGCGACGCACGTCAACCGGAAGTGGCCTTTTTTCATTTTTTGACGGTGGTTTCGCGCAAATTTTCAGTCAAATCGCCTCTATAACAGTAAAGAAGCTAAATGAGTACAAATTTTATATCATCAAGGCATGTTAAGAAGGAAAATACCTCACTTCCGGTTGACGGGCGTCGCTCAAAAACGTCGCTGCTTAAGCTCCTTAATCCCGCTAGCTACGCAGGCTAATTACGAAAAAAATTTTGTATTTCGCTCATTCACTGAACTAGATTCAAAGCTCGAAATGCAAATCTTTGCTTGTTGAAAGTAATTCAAGATGAATGTAAAATTATGGAAGTAAAAAGATTAGTTTTTAATATAGTGGAAGAATGCTGACTGGGTCCTTTTCTCAGGCCAAGGTCAGCGCAGCTAGGATACTTAACATTTATTCCATGAGCGCGCGATGGATATGAGTTGGCTATAACTATCTCATATCCAACAAGCGCAAATGGAATAATTGCTTTATTAATTTTTTTTAAATCCAAACGTCTGGTTATTACAACTGAATTTTAGTAAATTTCATTTTAGATATTAAAAAGCGACCGGATACTAATGTAACTTCCGGTAAACCAAGGGAAAATCACGTGACATGTGCGCCGTTTGCGAACTTAGTTGAATGAAAAATCTGATAGGGAAGGACACCTTGCTTAAATTATGCTCTACAAGTACTGTTTTCGCATTCCCTCGCTGTGACTGTGGAATTTGACGCTGGATAGGTCGACCTGATTGCTTTTCAATTTTGTTTTCTTCCTTCACTGAATCGGAGCTGCACAGAGACCCAGCTTCATTTTGTTGTTGTTGTTGTAAAATTGTTGTTGTTCAATGGAAAGCCACTGGTTGGTTGTAGCATTTTTTACTTGAGGACCGTTATGGTCCGTTATGGACTTGCGAAAGTGTTAAGAGGTGTAAACTGTTCTTCAAACACGCAAAGAATCTTCTAATCGTTTGAAAACTTTCCTCCTGGAAGGGCTTGCAAGCCATTCTGAAAATGTTTAAGGTAAACTTTGTTGTTGTTGTTGTTGTTGTTGTTACGGAAGAATACCTTAAGCTTATAATTTCTTTAAATTTGTAAGGAAACTTCGGAGTACCATTAAATAATTGCAAACCAAAGTTTGTGGCTTTTTTGCCCATGCTGTTATGGCATTTTCTGTTCAGTTTTTTTTTCTGTTGTTTCGTAGGTAGAAAACTCACGGACTCTATTTTTTCCATCGCTTTGTCCGAGAGAAATTTTGTTGTTGTCCATATAAGGTCAAACTAAAGTATATGAGCTGATAACCGAGATTGAGTGAACCAATCAGAACGCTAGAAATGCATTATCCGAGGTTGAAAATTTAATTTGGTGCCCAGGAGCAAGTGCCTGGGTACTGGCACATGAAATAGTGCCGCGCTCACATCTTGAGTACCAGATGTGTAACTGTGTACATAGTTACACCATTTCGCCATGTCGGAGGTCATTTTTAAACTTGAGCTTAGCAGCGAGTGCAAAGCAGTGGACTTCACCAGAACTAAAATTCTAATTGATAAGTGTTCACATACTTGTTATAATATTATATATACATGATGCACCTATGACTACTTTCAGATCAGTTTTTGTCCAAAGGAAGAAGTATTCAGCTATAATCATCAGGTAAGTATGATTCTTGCCAAAAATAAAATATTAGCCCTCTTAAAGCAAAGAATGCAGTAGACAGAATATTCTTCAGCGGATATTTAGCAATTACTTGATGAGGCTGATTAGAATGTGAGAAATTATGCAGAAAGAGGATTGTGGCCTTTCGGCCGAGGCGAATAATACCCTCCGAGATCTTAAAAACTCCTAATTAGATCATACCAAAGCCAAATCCAGTAACTGTTTTATTATTGGCTGTTTTTATACTAGAGGACGCATTATCTGTCCAGACGGATAATGCTGGGGATAGCCTGCATGGTAGGCGTTAAAAGAGGTAGGGGACGGGGGAATTTGGGCGCGCCCCTAGATTCCCCCTTCCCTTTTCAACGTCTACCACGTAGGCTATGCTAGGGAAATGCTAGGGCCACTCACGCGCATTACACGTAGTCTCCTTGGAGACAGCAACGCAATAAAGTCGCGTTATAGACCAACACGCGTGATGGGAGTTGTTGCATCCGTTTGCACACATACAAGAATCGCAATAAGAGGAAGAAGTAGCAAAAAAAAAAAAAAAAAAAAAAAAAAAACAAAAAAAAAAAAAAAAAAAAAAAAAAGACGAAGACGAAGAAACAAGAAGAATGTTCATTATGGTTCACACCATAACTGCGTACCAAAAAATAAAATCACCCCCGGTGGGATTTGAACCCACAACCTTTGAATTAGAAGTCCAACACGCTAGTCCATTGCGCCACGGGGGCAGGTCTTAAGTTCTGCCACCAACACTTCATTTCATACTGTGACATTACCTGTTTTTATTATTATTATTATTATTATTATTATTATTATTAATGTTATTTTATATAATATAAATAAATATGAAGGTAATTCAAAATATCTTAGCAATATTTTATTCTCTGCCTTGCTCGTCACTGGCTTTCAAACTTAAGACATCAGGGTACCCGTTGTATTGGAGGAGTGAAGATAAAGAGGGGGGGGGGGGGGCAATATTCCATCTTCTCAACTTTTCTGGATAGCTTTCTATCTAACAAACAGCAGAGGGTGAGGTTTGAGGAATCATCGTTTTCTTTATTTGGGCTCAGTAAGGGACCCTGTAGGTTGCCATTCGTGCCCCAATGCTGTCATTAACATGGTGCTGGTTAAAGGATAGAATCCAACACATTGTTGGCGCTGTAGCCATAGAAATAGGCCAAGGCCCTCGAACAGAAGAAATTCTCTTCATAAGAAAAAAATTATACTACTCCCACAGGACTGGTTGCTGGGAAATCAACGGATCGATCACCATTTCATTCTTTCTGCAGTTGGAGGCGTAAAAATAGTGTCCCCAATTAGCAGTTTCACGCTAAATACTTTGACACTCAAATAAAGTGCATTTTTTGGACGCAAATGGGCTCTATGACGTCATGTGTAAACTCTCTGTACTTTTGCGAGGGGTATGAAGCTAAACTAAAAAAAAAACAAGGAAATAAAGATTTTAAATATTGTTTTGCAATATAATTCTTTCCCACCAGGCCCTTACATATTTCTATTCTTTCTTCTTTTTTTTTTTTGTTTTTTAGTGGGATATTATCGTTAGACGATCCACACTGGTTACCAAATACAACATTCCAGATTATGGATCAGAACCCTGGTCTTCTCTTCACGATTTGGATGAGATTTTTGATAGAAAACTCGGCAAACCTGCGGTGAGTTGACAGGGATCCAAATTCTGCTTCCATTTAATCACTACCATTGCTGAAACGAAATTTTAGATATTTGTTTACACTTTTAGGGAAGAAATTTTTGGCGAGATGATGTCCATTTTGCTCGACAAAGATTGTGTGGTTGCAATCCAACATTAATTCGTCTCTGCACAAAAATTCCAGACAAGTAAGGAACAATATGTTTTTCTGTCTCATATCTTCCAGTAATGTTTAAGGTAACTTTTAGTCTTACGACAACTTTAAGTACTGCTTAAAAAAAGCGAGCATGAATGTATCATCGGGTTTAAGAACTCTAGGCAAAGCCAGTTGTTTTTAAACCTGTTACGAATGCGAACTTTTTGAAATTGATAAAAACCAATTTTGTGCGGTCTAGGCCTGTTAGTGTGAAGATATCATGTTTACGTACGCGTCAGAAAGCTCACCTGGTACTTCATTGGTGTTGATATAATACATAATAATTCTGAATTACAGCGAGAAGAACTTTTCAATCGTTTCTTTCAAGCTTCTTCTACATATAAAGAAGTAATAAATGTTTCAGTGTTTATCGTAAACACTGCTACTACTACTACTACTACTACTGCTGCTAATAATAATAAATAATAAATAATAATTACAATTTTAATTTTTATAGGTAACAACTTAATAACTTTATATTCCCTTTTTAGTTTCGCAGTCACTTCTGTAATGTTGGAGCCGTTTCTTGAAGGTCGAACGCTAGACGAAGCCTTAGAATCGAAGATGATCTTTATTGTCAACTTGGAAATCCTTAGCCGTCTTAAACTAGATGAAACACGAAAGGTTGGACATTTAAAATCTTTTGCGGTTTTTATCGGTTGTGAACATGATGACCAACCTTCCCCAAACATCTTCCCAAAAAAAGCCATTCACCATTTGCAGTACTCCCATAATTCACCTTGTTTGGTGCCCCAAATTTTGCATAACTATTTTTCGAGGTATTACCAGTAGTCCAAAGAGAGATTAAAGATGATGCTTCCGCATAATTTTGAGGGAAAACAGGGTGTGTTATGGGAGATGTGCAAATGGCGAAAGGCATATTATGTTTCTTAGTTCCAATTGTTTTCTCTTTCGTAAAAGTGGTTTGTTTTCTCTCAAGAAAATCTTAAGATTCCATGATTATAATTTCATGCTAGGCTTTTGAAGTATATGACCTGCAGGTTTCCATATCCCAAAAATATGTACTTCTTTTGAAACAATATTGTCTTTGATTCGTTGATAGGTTGTTTCGCCACTGGCGCTGTTCTTTCTAAGTCCCGCCAAAAGATACCTCATTCCTATCGCTATTCAGCTTTTCCAAGAAAAAGAAGATGCAAATCCAGTAAGTAACAACACCCTAGTGAATATGATTCTTAGGTACGATCGCGATTACAACAAGTTATAGCGGAGCTCCCTCGTTCGCATTGCGCAACATTTTTGCCCGGGTAATAAAACTTGGTTAAATATTTGCATTGGAAGAAGAAATAGGGGAACTACTTTCTAAAGACACAGCAAGAACAGCAAGAACTCCACTCGACGCATGATAACTGCTATCTAAAGCATATGCTCTAGACTAACATCTCTTTATATCCTAAATGCAATGAAGCAAACGAAGAAGGGAACGTTATGTTGATCGATCGAGGTAAGCATTCTTTACGTCTGGAGTATTCTAAATGTAATACGGAGAATGAAGCAAATCTCTTAAAGGGTGAAAACACCCTCCTCCTTATCAGCCGAAATCTTCATATCTTAAGAAAGCCGAATCTAATAATGGCCCAACATCAACTTTATTTTGCTCCTTTTGTAAAGGTACAAGAACAGAATGGCAAATTTCAGTCATTTTCTTTACTAATAAGTAAGTGTCCTGAATTGGAGAGTTATGTCTCTAAACGCTGTCTCTGCTATCCATGCGTTCCGGATGTCAGGTGGCGAGTACTGCTGCCGATGATTCAGTGAGACCTTCTCTGTTTAAAGTATTAGAAGTGGTCATCTCAATCACGTTTCTTTGTATGTTGGGAATGACGTTAGCGTTTCCACAGACTCCAGTTCGTGTCAACAAAGTATAAACTGCCTTACGGAATTCCCTCTTTCGGGTGGAATAGATGATTGGGTTACAGAGCGAGTTTACGAAGAAGATGGAGCTCGTGATTAATGTCACCTCAGCAGGAACACGGACTTCCTGGACGAAACTTCGAAAAATATCCGAGATCCATGTTGGAAGAAAGCACAACAAAAACGCGGCGATGATAATGATGACATCCTTAGCTGCCTTACGATCGCTTTCTCGCCTCGTCACGTTTTTGTGGCTGTTATCTTCGGCACCATCGAGGTTTCCAATTTGAACTGATACAGCGTGAGTCTGTCTTCTTGTCACCCTGTAGACCGACCAGTTCAAAAGGGAAATGACAAGAAATGGTGCAAAAAAGAATAGGATGGCGAATATTACCGCGTTTCCTCTGGAAGAAGCACTTTGCACGAATCCTTGTTCACAGTAAAACACTTGCGGGTTGTATACGAACTTGCCCCATCCAAGGAACGGAGTGATCGAAAATGGAATCGGCATTATCCAGGCGAGAGCTATGATCGCCACTCTGGACTTGTTGATGGTGCCATCGTGAGTCAAAGGTGACTGTACTATGGCTTGGTATCGCTCATAAGACACTGCCAGTAAATGAAACACAGTGTTGAAGTAAAAGTATCGTAAAAGGCATGGGTTAAGATAGCACATTGTCTCCCCATATAGCCACCTTTTGTTTGCTATACTTGCAACGCGGAACGAGTTTACAAGGATCAAGGATAGAAAATCTGAAACCGCGAGGCTGGCCAGTAAGATGTACCGCATCACATGAAATCTTGATTCCAGGGCAACCGTCACTATGACCACTAAATTACCTGGAAGACCGATCACTTCGACTAGTACCAGAAGCGCTACCACAAATTGAGATAAAACCATGCTGGATGAATGTTTGCTGCCTTGTTGTCAAAATGCAAAGGTTTTTCCGTGGGAAATATACTATTTTAAGAAAAAAACTGACGGGAAAGAAAGAAGAATGAACTCCATAAGAAGCTCTGTACAATGATTTGAATGGAACGCCATTCAATGTTGTTTAATCTAGGTTATTCTTGAAATTCCTTTTTACAGGTTTAGTTCAAACAAGTTTTTAGTAGTCTATCTTGAGGTTTTAAAAAATCCCTGGAAGTACAGGTATAAAAATTTTGAAGGAGCAAAACCTCTTAACGCAATGGCTATTTTCATTGCTATGGTCGAATAATATTGAACTTTCGCAAACAAAAAAGCTTTCAATGCATGAAATTTATTAGTTTAAATCAATTAACTTGAAGCTAAAAACATCACCTTTAATTAGTAGGATCGGCTTAGCTTTTTGTCTGTTATCCAGAGTCTTGATAATATGAAATACTTTTTACACTCACAGAGAGAGCAATATCCATTATAATTCTGTTATTTATCAAACAGACTAACGGAAATACAAGGAAGAAAAATCGGTTCGAGAGACTTTAAAACGATATTTAAGAGCACGATTCGAATATAAAACTGAGAATAAAAAAATAAATAAAGACAAATAAACAAAACAGTTATTACAAATTGAAAAAAGTAATAATATAAAAAAGGAGAAATAAAGGAAACTTACTTCTATTTTGATAATATGTCCTCACGCCTTTGAAAATTCTTTCCCTTTTAATATAATAGACTTTTTTTTGGCTTGTATGTGTTGTCTTCCCATTGCTGACCATGTGACGTTACCACTGGGAACTGCTTCTTTGAAAAGTCGTGCCATCCACGTGCATATACGTACATAGCCAATGAAAAGACAGAACTGGCAAATTCTAGCTCTTGAAAAAATCACGTGGTCTGAATTGGGAAAACAAAACATACAAGTTTAAAAGGGTCTATTAAAAGTTTTTGAACAAGATAATTACATTCATATTACAACAGCTTGCAAACTCCCACGATAAAATTTCTTTCCTCAAGATAGTTTCAGGCAAAAAGACTGTATTCAGTCAAAAAATAAAGAATTATGTCTGAAGAAATCAGAAAAAAATAATGTCAGTATTAGAATATTTTATCTCGTAGGCGCAATAAAGTCGTTTGGGCCTTATTAACTATCTCTAGTTTCGTGGTCTAGCAAACAAAGACCTATGAATTAGTCTGTAATAAGGCCCATGACAGCTTTCAATTTCATGGTTTTCGTAAACCGACTAAATGTTATTTCTCATATAGCAGGTATCGCCCTTTGATTATATAAACACAAAAAAGTAAACAGCTGACGCAGAAAAGGGAAGGGTTATTGTTTTCCTTTTAAATAATGCTTAGGTTAAATACAGGATAAAAACAACACGTTGTTAGTAAACGAATGGGACGTCCCCGTGGCGCAATGGACTAGCGTGTTGGACTTCTAATTCAAAGGTTGTGGGTTCGAGTCCCACCGGGGGTGTTCTTTTTTTTCTTTTTTTTTTTCATGCTTGGATGTCAGTGTATATAAAGATCTAGCCAAGGCTAAAAGCGAAAAACCAACAATAAACGTTAAACCAGCAAATGTAAAGAAATTCATATTAGTACAGAGAAATGCATAAGTTGCGTCGCAAGGTCAGTTTGAGAGGACAGAGAATGCACCTAATTTTTTCTTTCCCCCCATTTTTTCTATTTGAACAGTTACTGCTCTGCAGTAATTGATTGATTATGTTGAATGAAAATTTTGAATAGCTGAGCTTTTCAAAAACTGTGTTATGCCTTCTGCTTTAATGTTTTGGTGCTCACATGTGTCCCTTACACTGCATGCAGAACCTAAAACTTCACGCACTTTTAAAGATACTTGACTAATAGGAATTAACTTTAAAAGGTTACAGTTAAGTTTGTCGGTAGAATGAAACTGAGAGAATGTGTCCAGTAAGGATAAAGCAATGTAAATTTTCGTGCCCAAAAATTGATTGGGGAAAAGAACAAAAATGCTTTCTATAGGGGTGCAGAGAATCAAAAATGCCGGCTCATCAAAAAAATCAGCATTATTTGTGACACAGACTTGCATCCTGGTGCAACATAGAATTTTCCTCTCCCGCGTGGTGCTACCTAGGCCGGGACTCCTTTCTTTGTTCCCAGAGGCTGTATAAAGTAACATACGTAATACCCTGAGGTCAAAACCAGATTTTTGCATTGCTCTAACAAACGTGGGAGCTCCGCTACCCCGCGCTATCAACGATGACCTGTAGATCACAACGATTCTCTCCCTGCACCAAACGACAAAATATTTTAGCATTTTGCCGCATAGCGTTATATATATATATATTTTTTGGCAATCCTTTAAGTTTATCAGTTTGTTACTTTTTTTTCCTTATTAATTTGTTTCCTTTGTCAGGTATTTCTTCCCAGCGATCCCTGGTACACTTGGGTGTTGGCAAAGATGTGGTTTAACAATGCGGACGCACAATATCACAGAGCATGCGTGTTGCTAGGTACCACAAATATCCATGACCCATCAGAGTTATAATTAGTTATAGTTAACACATGTGGCTATACTGTCCTGTGCAAAAGAAATGAGACGTAGGGATCCCAATTAAAGCAGGATTAAATGTTCTCATTACATTCTGTCAGTGTTCGCTTGATGCTAGAGGAATTTCGTGCAAGTTCTCGCTTTACCGGTCGGAATTTCGCTCGGGAAAAGTTTTAAACGAAACTAAATTTTCCTTCCTTGAATGGTGCAAAAATTCTGCGAAGATCTACGCGTTTTAACAAATGAATATAATTTATGACAAAATAGTGGAATATTGCTCTAACTACGTCAAGACAAAAGAGTGGAATATTACTATAACTACGTCAAGTTATTACGTTATTAGAAATCGGGGAAGCAATCCATCTCATTTTTACTCTGGACAACCCAAAACTCTAAAAACGATCATAGGAAAAAGTTGACTTCCTATTGACACGATTCATGTCTTTTTCTGGACGCAAAAAACGCTGATTATGATTTGTTGTAGCAGCCAAAAATTTCACAAACATTTTACGAAAATTAATGCTCCCATAAAAATTGCTTTTAAACGGTACAACTCTCAACAGTTATATGAGCTATAGGTCCTTAAAGCAGCTTCAAAATCGATTGTCCAGATTTCTAGCTAACGAGGAAACGTAAAAAAAATGGTGTCATAGTGTTGCTATGGATACTTAAAACTAGAAAAAGCGAGTTTCCGCTTTGTTCAACGCTTCTTTGCACTGTGTTCAAAGAGGGTAGGTGTTGTTTCTAAAAAACCGAGTCGCACCTCCTTAATTTTCTTGTTACATCTAAAAGGGTACACCCATCTCTTCCTGGAGGCAGTTTCAATAGCAACACATCGGCAGTTGTCTCCCTCACATCCAGTTTTCAGACTGCTAGCTCCCTACTTGCGTCACGTGATCCCAATAAATTGGTAAGTAAAATACTTGACAATCCTTCCTATATTAATGTTAAAAGCACTAGTTATATATATATGACTACTACAAACTGCAACAAATGCGAGCTGTCTTGTAATGCAAGGTAGCCTGCTGGGCCAAGTGATTACTGCGTTGGACTTTTAAAGATGTTACTGATGATAATAATAACGATAATAACAATAATAATAATCATCATCAAAGTCATCACCACCAACATCATTATCGTCGTCGTCATCGTCCTCATCATCATCGTCATCAGCCAGGAGCCCATAACCCGGAGTGTGCAACTCTTATACTAGGCCTATGTCACGGCGTTTTCACCGGCCGGTTTATTTTTGGACGCATTTTACAGCACTTTTTGCCGCGAAAATGGAAGCTCCGCTTTCATGAACGCATTAGAAATGTGAGAAGTGACAAAGGAAAACCAAACGTCATTAGAAGGTCAAAAATGCCAGTTTTAGGGTTTTAAGTTTTGATGACTGGTTTGTGGGGCCTGAAAGATATTCTTAATTCGCCCCCAAAATAGTTCTAAAAATAAACCGCTCAATGAAAACGTCGTGATGAGAGCACATGGGAATTGTTCGCTCCGGGTTATGGGCTCCTG
>BOPM01000591.1:178980-197050 GCA_022179025.1 Porites australiensis
GATTTTTTGCCGTATTTAAGTATTGTGATCGCACCCTTTAAAAAAAGTGGTTAATACATAAGAAAAATGCCTGTCCAATCCTTATTACCTCATTTCTAACCTCATCTACACTCACACCAGATAAATAACAAGTATTTCAGTTGCCAACGGTTTTTGTGTCAAGTTGAAAACAAGTGTAATTCATATTTTTATACAGGTTACTCAACTTACTTTTTTCTTCCATGATTAATATATGAATGCCGTATTTTACCTTTTTAACAGGTATCTGACTCAGCAGTTCTTCCTGATTATCCTTATAGAGATGATGGTCTAATGTTATACAATGCTATTTACAGATACGTGTCTTCAATAGTCGAAGCAAGATACGGTAAATGTTAAAAAAGTGCATAATATTTAGGACAGACAGATAGCTTTAAAATATCTAGGATTGATCCCTAATGATTCTTGGCACGCAGCCCTTCAGCTCTAAGCTTTGTAGTTTACATTTTAGTTTTTGCCTTGCAATAAATTTGCAAAGAGGCAACTTCTTAAATTTAAAAGAAAAATATTTAATTTAAGACCATTCCACCAACCAATGAAATCTACCTTTTCCTCTGGCATCTTGCACAAACGTTTTCGTTTCATGGTACAGTGCAGATATTAATATGATTACATTGTGCTAATTAATCTCTAGTTTATGGATAAATTCTGTTAATAATTTGCAATCACAAATACAACCTAATAAGAAAGACAAAGGTGGTTAGCTAAGTAAAATAGCGCGAAAAGGACTCCAGTTTCTGGCCCATGCGTTTATTGCATGTGTAGTAAGACTGATATACGAAATTAAGATGAAATACCATACGGTATAATCTCATGATGTTTTCGAAGAAAACTGATTTTGAGGATATGTGTGAAAATTAGATTTTCTTATAAAAAAAATCGTGAATTAAGGTTCAAAAGCTTTATCTCGATCAAGTGAATCGAAAACACTATGATAGTTACGTGTTTCCATTTCGTCGTACAGATTCCGAGGACAAATTAGAGTTTCTTACAAAGAGAATCATGAATCAAGGTTCAAAAACTTTATCTCCATCAAGTGAATCGAAAACACTCTGATAGTTACGTGTTTCCATTTCGTCGTACAGATTCCGAGGACAAACTTGAGGAAGATTACGAGCTTCAAGCCTGGGCTCTGGAACTTGTAGCGGATGGCAATCCAGGATGTGGAATAAAGGTGGGCAAAAAAAAATCAATATTGATTAATTTTTTAAATTAGATATTAAAAAAAGTACTTCTTCCCAGTGAAAAATGTTCAAACATAAAAGTATGCGCCTGCAGACAAAGCGTTTGTCAGTTGTAAATTCGGTTCACATCGATCATAACCGTTCTTTTTATCCTTAAACACCATTAACACTGCTCAGACGCTGCTTCTGTTTGCTTCCTGTGACGTCATATTGTTAAACCTATGAACTTAGAATTCAAATTTACCTAAAATAGCCATGAAGCGAAAAATACTAAAAAAATACTCTAGAAATTGACTAATACGTAAGCAATTGTAACAGTTAACAGTAGCGATGATGTCATAATGAAGTCATCTTTTATCATGGAAGGCACTGAAACCATCCGTCATCTTGAACTCGCGCATTTTGAATTGATGAAATATTTTCCATTTTACTTTAAAATCAATTTAAATCGCGGAGGTAATGGCATAACTAAGAATCAAGTTAGTTCAAGCAAAACACAACTGAGAAAATGACAATTCGCAAAAGTATGGCTCCCTTAACATTGTCATACGATCGATATTCTCCTCGACCTGGTCTGTTTGTATTATACTACGCTAATACAGTGGATGTTATATAGGGTGTTCCAGGCAACGGAAAGTTCTCTACTACTGTCCAGCTGAGCCAAGCAATAACGTCCATATTATTTGCCAGCACGGTTGGACATGCTGCAGTAAATGTCTCACAGTACGATGAATATGCATTTCTTCCCAACTATCCTGCGATTTTAATAGGGAATCCACCCAGAGATAAGGTAAGTTCATCGGACTTCAATAAACGGCACGAAGCCCTTGACTGTCATTGGCGATTCAAGTGTCGAATTTGGCCTGTCCGATTATAAGCTCTTGGTAACCAGACAGGTCAAATCAGACAGTTTTGGAGCTGCAATAAGCAAAATTAAGTAATAAATATGGGCTGTTAACAACCAATCAGATTCGAGCATTTTTTTATTGACACAACAATGATAATAATAATAATAATAATGATGATGATGATGATGATGATGATGATGATGATGATGATGATGATGATAATGATAGTGAAAAAAATTCTCTAAGAATGCTGCCCATTCTAAGAGGTAGGAATTTTAATTTATATTAGTACTGGTATCTATGGGACTAATAGGGAGGTGTTCGCACTCGGTGTGAAGGAACATAGTACATACATACAGCTTTAGATTGGCCGAAAGTGAGATATATAAATTAAGACTTTTTTTCTGTTTTGTAGAAATGGCGTGAAGAAAAGGATCTGTTGGTGTGCCTTCCTCCCAAAAACATTTGCGTAGACATCATAGTCATTAACAAGCTCCTCTCAGAGAGGCACGCTAATGGCTTAGCAGACTTTCACGCTCAATACCAGCATGACCCTGTCGCTAAAAAGGCAATTTCCAGGTAATTAGACAAAATGCTGGCTTAGGCTTAAATTTTTAGTTTTGGGGCATTCACCCAATTACCAGAAAACCCATCTTTTTCTGTATTTTCCGTTGTAAATTAGCAAGAATTAGCGTGCGTTGCCCCCGTGGCGCAATGGACTAGCGCATTGGACTTCTAATTCAAAGGTTGTGGGTTCGAATCCCACCGGGGGTGGATGTTTGCTTTTTTTTTTCTTTTGCTCCTTGTGAGGCCGACAACTGCTGCTTGATTCAATCACAGAACTCTAAGGCTCCGAATATGATGCCTAAACATCCAGCCTAAAAGATCACCGTTCAGTTTTCGCTATTTAATTTGCAGATTCCTTGATGACTTGAAGTACATCGCCCTGACCATATTGGACAGAAACAAAAAGAGACAAGTGGTTTATGAATACTTAAACCCCAGCAGAAATTCCAAGTGAATACATATTATAAATATGGACCAATGTACAACAATATATCGAAAGAAGTGCGACGTCACCAAAATTCAAATTTTTGAAACTATGGGTTAAGTTGGCATATCCAGAAACAATACAATTGAAAAAGCCCATAGCCGAAAAAAATCACCCTTATAGTGTAGATGATCAGCGAGGTATCAGCAATTTTATGCTCTTATTATTCCATAAAAATCCTTCCAAAATTGGTTTGGATCGTAACGTCAAACGATTCAGGCCTAGTTTAGAAGGATTTATATGGAGCCATCGAAGCATAACGGTACTACCGTAGTATACATACCCCTACCAATTTGCACTGACAGGCTCAATTTAATTTGACAAGTGCAGATTTACAGCTTGACTTTCTTTCTGGATATACCAGCCTATTTCATAGTTTCTCTATAAATAGCGCTTGGTCGATTGTGAATGGCAAAATCGCCTCCCCTCTGCTTGTAAATAGCATCAATTTCTTGAAATGAATCTTCTAGATGGAGATTGAAGTGAAGTTTTAGAAGATGTTTTGTGAGTGTGGGTTTTAGTTTGACAATTTGTAAAACTGGAAAGATCACACAAAATAGCAACAATCAGATTATTTTGTTCTTATTCCCTTATCTGAATTTCGAACGTTAGAAGTATTGAATCAGTGTAAAAATATTGTGAATTTTTATTTGGGACTTGTTTGCCAGGCAAATAGTTATGTGCTGTGAAGTAGGTTGGGCAGATTATAATAGTTGAGTACCTTTTAAACTGAGATTGATTTCGGGTGAAATAAACTTTCTATCTTTTAAGATTATGATATAACATGTAGTGATATAATTATTTTAATGTGTTGTAGTTATACAATAATGTGCCGAAGAAATTAAATACAATAGTTTGTAACATATTTGGATTTTTAAACTGCATTGAGCTAAAGGGGAATTAAATTAAATGTGATATAAGATAGGCAGCAGGGTACATGCTTCTGTTGGGTTATTGCGCTTGCTAATAAACTTATTATGTATAGCTTAATTTTACTTTTTTTCACCTAAAAAGCTAGTACTGAAGGAGGTTACATCCTCCCCCAAAGCAAAGTGATGAAACTTCTTACTTTTGATAACTTGTTCCCGCCACCACGACATTCTAGCTAAAACTCGTAGTAGAAATTGCGACGGCTATCACGTTTTCCCGCCAAAATGACGCTGGTTCACGCTCGAGAAATACTCAGCATTCAGAAAATCTCGTACTCGTAGCCGTCCTCGTCTCAGAAAAAAGCTCTCTATTCATACATGTTTTGTGAATGGTAGAGCAAATGAATTATGCTTATTTCTTGCTACAGTAATTTTACGTCGCCTAACTATTTGAACTGTTTATTATAATTATTAATTATGAATGAGCACGTTTAGTTTAAGATCAGAATTTTGCATGTATACATCAATATTGCACACTACAGCTGGTGGGATTTCAACATGAGTGGGAAAATAGCATTCTAAAACCTTTTCGATAAATAATGATAAACAGGCTCTCGAAGCTGTTTAAAGATGATTGTTTTTAAGAGCTCTTATCGCTTCACTGTATTGGGTACTTCTTCTTTACCTTATGTCAGGCAAAAGGGATGAGTTCGAGTGTGGTGTCAACTACACACTCTCTAAACTAATCTTATCACGGTGGGAACATAGGACGCAAAAAGGTGCATCCTGGGAGCAACTTTTGCATTTTTTATTCGTTTGAGCTCAAACTTAGCAGTATGGCAGAAAAACTTCGTATTCTTAAAAATCCTGTGGTTTTTGTTTTTCAATTTTAACGGTTTTTGGCAGGAAAATGACGTCACAAGATTGATAGCAAAATTGAATTTCTATGTTAGTTGTGAGATGATTTTTTGCAAATATTAATGCGTTCCTTTTCTGATCTTAATTGTGATTGTCACTGTGCGTCGTTACTGCAGGGGCACTATACCAGGCTCCAAAGCAATAAAAAAATAAATAAATAAATAACTGTTCGAAAGAGCAAATATGGCCTAATTGCCCATAAAATTCTAAAGCTCGAGAAAGTAAATTTCTGAAAAAAAAACTGTTCATGATCAATTCTACTAAGCTTCCTGAGATTTTGAGGTTTGTTTCATTTCGTTTTTTTATTTAATTTGATCACCAAGATATTGCTAGCTATTATTGTTAAAAAAACGTTTCCTGAGATTTCGATAGTTTGACATGTGTAATTATGAATTAACGCTGAAATGTGGTAACAAAATTAAGGAGTAATTTTTCACTCATGATATTAGAAGTCAAATAAGGTCTGCAAGGTTTCTGGCGTTAAAATATAAGCGCGCGCACAGAAGTTTCTTTGACGTCAACAATCAGTCATAAAAGTCCACTGTAACATAACAGTTTAAACTGACGATGGGGCGCCAAGTTTCTTCAGCGAGAAACCGTCCTTTTACTGTCAAGGTTATTCTACCCTTCGATGAAACAGTGAAAATAGCTGATGTCATTACCTCGATGAGCATTTTGGCTTTAAAAGATCGCGTGGAGCTTGTTACAGGAATCCCAAGGTACGATTTTCGCAAATATAAGGTAAATGCTATACAAAAAGAAGCGATTCGGACTTCACCAGCAGGATTAGCAACATTGGTATTCGTTGTTATTTGCCATTGTAATTCTGTATCGTCAGCACAGGGACGTATGGATTGGCTCAGTTTCAAAGGAGGATTTAGTAAAACGTTGCAATCAGAGAGAAGGCATACGCTCAAGTGACGATTAAAGTTAGGATAGCCTTTAGTTGGCAATAATTCTTTTGAAATCCTTTAACCAAATTCGTATGTTCCAGTGTCTTTAAAATAAAATTTAAAAAAAAGAAAAAGGAATCAAAAACAAACAAACTAATACCCAGTGTTAGCGTCTAGAGAGAAATGATAACAGTTTATATCTCCGTTGTTCACGACCTGGCTTAAAATACTATTAGGGACCTTAAGATCCGACGACGGCGACGGCAACGGGAACGCCACAAAAGCAATAGGTTTAATTAGCAAAAAACAATTTTGCACGTGCATCAGGCTTTTTTGTACATTTCTTTGCTGTCACTGCACGACTACGACGTGAAAATGCCTAATTTCACTGTGTACAGAGGAAGTACACAAGCGACGACGAAATCTCCTCTCTCTTTCTGAACTTGGATATGGTTCTTAGGAATTCAACTTTAGGAGGGTTCTCCTACATTTGACAAAGTTAGTGACTTGGAGTAATCGCGATGAAGATTGAAAGAACGCGAATTCACTTTTTGAGCGACGTTTTCTCTGCCGTCGTTGTCCTCGGATCTTAAGGTCCCTGTTAACTCAGGAGGTGGTGCGAGTTTCGAGACAGACACCTTTAGCCGGCAGGGTAGAGTTATCAAAATCACTTTAGGAGAAGAGTGAGAATCACCGCCACCTTCAGTGAAGTCGCAATGCTATGCGCAGTGCAAAAAGGGGATTACCTACCCTATTGCATCAACATTGTAATTCAAAAAATAAGACTAAAATCAAAAACAACAAAACAAGAACACAGGAACAACAAAACAACAACAAGATTATATTATCTCTTGTCTATAAATGTCTTGTTTTCATTCCAACTATACCATGGGGGCAGTACGTAGTTTTAATGAAAAAGTGTATTTTGCTCTGACCAGCGTAACTGCAGTTAGATATAAGTTTTGCATTAATTAAGAAAGTCGTTTACGTAATAAGAGGATTTGTTTATAAAAAAACTTGGACAGAAATGCCTCCTCAAAATACCCACAACAAATAAAATATGTCATATTTACTTCTTGTTCTTTTCTTTATAACTCTCTTCTTTTTTTTTCCTTCTTTCCTTTATCTTTGCTTGTGATGGACTGTGTGACTGCGAGATGCGGTTCGCAAGTCCAACCTACAAAAAATGACTTACCCGCCAACGAAACCTCAGTAGCTCAGAGGTAAGAGCATCCGTTCTAGAACACGGAGTGTCGTGGGTTCGAATCCCATCTGGGGCTCAGATTTTTTTCTGTGTCCTCTTATGGTTGATTCTTTACATCTCCCTTTATTTCCTTTATAATATTAATATCAGTCGCATAGGTGAGTTACCAATTAATCTTAATTTTTCTTTTCGTTTCATTTTTTTTTAAGACACCTACAACGCCTTACGTACTTTGATGATCTTGATATGGAAGACAACAGGAGATTATCCTTCTTTCACGTAGTACCTAATTCCACATTCAGAATGAAGTTTTGGCCACAGTGGGTATCTTTAATTCAAGCTTCATATCATGGTGACCTCAAAGGTATGTATTACAGTCGAATAATAGCTACATTCCTCCTCAACACAAAGTATGGAATTCAGAGATCAATAAAATATATTCTGGCGCGGTGCATGTTCGTAACAGGCCTACTGTTTTTTTTTTCTTTCTTCCAGTCCGGATTCTTGACCTCTTAAGCCATTTGCTTAAGGTATTTAGCCTTTGTGCTATTGTATCAAAGAGATTAAACAGAGATCCTTCCAAATTTATTTTCATTATCACTATCATCATCATCATCATCATCATCATCACGATCATCATCATTGTTATTATTATTGTTATTATTATTATTATTATTATTATTATTATTTATTTCTAGTTAAAAGACTAAAGTTATCAGGAATTTTCGGCATTCTTTTAACCCCTAGTTAAAGCAAATCGCTTAAATCGCAGCGGATCGGGGAAATAACCGCACAAGAAGCAAAAACAATTAAGCAAAGTAAAATAGACGAGTTCCTGGCAAATTGTATTTTATTGAAAACTCTAGCGAGTATCTTTTGAATATATTACCTTTTTCATGAATTCTCATCAAATCCTTTATCTTCACGGCCATTTTCAGGATTATGCAACATGTGCTCCATGCAACTTGATTGACATAAAGACGTAACTTAACGTCGTTATGACGTCGTCTGATTGAATTTATTGTGAGAACCTCAATATTTTCAACATTCTCCTGAAGTAGCCATAAAAAGAAAAGTTAGCCAAATTAGAAACTAAGTAGCGATAAAAAGAAAAATTCTAAAATAGTAAGGTGTCATGATGACGTCGTTATTGTTAAGAAGAAACTGGATTCATCGGCCATTTTGGATCTGCCATTTGAATTGGGTAAAATAGAGGTGAGCGTGATATAAAATTTTATCGGTGTATATAGGATGCCAAAAAACATAAAAAAGGAAAAACTGCTAGTTATAAAATTCCGAGAGAAATGAACACTGTTGAAAATTTAACTCAGCATTTGCTATTTGGTCATTTTGTTGTTGATGTTGTTCTTGTTGTTGTTTTTTGTTTTTGCCTTGCTTTATGTTTTTGTTTGTTTGTTTGTTTGGTTTGTTGTTGTTTTTTTAATCCTCAAATTGGTCACTAGAAAGCTAGCCGAAACGTCCCAAGCGACGAAGAGCGAAGAGAAACGGATGTTTTCGCAGGCTAGCTTTCTAGTGACCAATTCGCAGGCTAATAGAAAGCCTGGATTGCATCAACACACACGCACACCCTGCAAGGTAAAGTGTCAGCGGTTGACACCAACCGAGAAGTAGATACGTGGTGTTACCATCAGCAAAAAAATGGCGGATGCATGTAACGTTTTTATGAATACAGTTCGAGGTGCTCTAGCTACCGCTGAAGCGGAGCTGGTGGAAAGTGGAATTGACAAAAAGAAAGTGCAAAGTGCCTTGGAGGAGGTTAGGTCTTTGCTTCGGCCAATTTCGTTTCGTCATTTTGAGAGGCCTGAAGAATTCAGGCACAAGGTCGGAGAATTATACCCTATGTTACAAAGGCAGGCGATAGGCTGGGTGAAGGAATTCAAGCGACGGATGACGCCTGGATGTTCTGTAAAACACCCTTGGAAAGTAATCGTGAAGGAAAAGCTTCCGAAGGAACTTTTTGATATGGTGGAAGCCACTGTTTCTCGGACAAGCTTTGGTGAGATTAGCATGAAAACACAAACAAATTGTTTGTTTACCTTTACTTCACAGAAAGAAGTCAGAAAACTGTTTTCTGATTTAACTGATAAGAGTAAGTACTGGCCGAGGAAGTTTTCTGAAAAGAAGATTGGAGGGGGGGAAACGAGTGGAAGCCATTATTGACAAGGATAAACAATTTGACGTGAAATATTCTTTTCATAAGGAAATGATTATATTTGAGTTTTATTATGGCTATTGGAATGGACATGGCTGGCCTCAGCATAATATGTAAACTATTCACTGGATACAAATTATTGCACATGACAGCTGGAACATCTTGATATTTGTCTTCAATATAGTTTTATTAACTTTTTTATACATTTATATAACTATATGCTATATTGTATTATCTGATCTTTTCATAAAAGTCATATGTGAGGATATATTATGCGTATGGGATGTCATAGCGTAAAATGTTAGATGCATGTTAGCTGTTCTTCAAAAAAATTGATGAAAACTTATGAAAAACTACAGGAAAGTGGACAAAAATTATAATGATACTTTTTCATGTGTCGATGAAGGCCTACACCTGCTTCTTGAAAATAGAATATTTTGTATACGAGGCGAGGTGACTTTCCACAAACACAAGAACGTGATATAACCGGTTGTCCTTGTTCCTGAACATTCAAGTTTGAACAGGACTCTCCTTTAAGTAAATAAGCTTTTGGAGTTCACAGAGCTTAACATACCAACCATTAATTACATTGTTCAAGTGTTCCACAGCCCTTTTAAATGATTGTAGTTTTGTAATAATATTACTCGATAATAAAACATCATTCACTTTGATTCATATATTTGGATTTTAAAATCTATTTTTTAATTGTGAGAAAAAATGTATATTCTTATAGTATAGCAGGTCCCTATTTCATTGCAGTAAAAAAATGTATGTTAGATCTGTATCATTAAATTTATGTTCTTAATAATCGTCTGACATCATATGTTACCTCATCACTGTTATTAATTTTTACTTATAAAACTGAAGTGGCTGCAATAACCTTGGCCTGCGAGCAAGTTCTCCAGGGTGCTCTGGTGGTGGGGCAGGAAAAGGAAGGAGAGCTTGCTACTACGTCTCTGGAATTTGAATATCTGCATCGAAAAAGTCGATGCAAAATAATGATTGGCAGAGATGACATTAGTAATGACGTCATCACCCTTGGCACGTGTTTTTCAATGTTTGTTTACATTCGCGCTCATTTCTGCTTTGTGCTGATTGGCCGAAATCTGACAGCTCAGTTGACTGGGAGTCACAAGGAAATTGGAATTGGAATTCAAATTTCAGAGACACATTGCATGCTCTCTTTTCTTTCCCCAATTCGCTGCCAGAGTTCTCTGGAGAGCTTGCTCTCAGGCTGCAGTAAGCTGAACTAGTGTACTTAAGTTAATTATCTGTTAACTCGCCAATTTAGAATGCGAAGGAAACCTTGCTGATTTAGCTTTCGCAAAGATTTCTAAGACTGTTACCAGGCACAGGGGAAAATGGCCAATAGTCGAAAAGCGTGTTCCGACTGACATTCCCACAAACAATAATTAACAATTAATGAATGAGGCTGAGTATTTTATGAAGAATTATGGAGATCGAGGAGGGTGTTATCCGTCAAGGTCGTAGGCTGAGGCAAATAACACCTTCCGAGATCTCCATAATTCTTCATATGATACGAAAGGCGAATTCAATAATTGTTTTATTATTCATTCAAAATAATTCCTAGTTTAAAAACATAGCTAACACATGCTTACCTCTATCAATGTTAAGTTCATCTTTGATAGTGCACGTTTAGGGTTGTTTTAACCCACAAGGAAACTACACTTTTGACGTCGTTGGTTAATTAAGCGCAAAATTCTTCCAAATTTGTTCATCAGTAGCTGGCTATGGTGAATTATGTGTGTGGTTTTAGCCAATCAGAATCGGGGAAATATTTGAATGAACAATAATAACAATTTATTCTCTCCTTTTGCGCATTACATTTCCCGGTACATTTTTTTTGTTTTGAGTTTGTTTTTGTTTTATTTTTCTCATACAGGTCGTATTTTTATTACTGGTTAAAACATAATTTTTGAAAGTAACGCTTTTTTTAAACAATATATCGTAGGATGCATTTCGGCTCCAGTTCCCTTCTTGTTTGTAAAGTGGCCAATTGCTCTGCATGTCTATTGTAGCACTGGTTTTTCATTCTACAACACATTGCCATACAAGGGCCGTCAGTCATTGTTCAGTGGGTCAGAACAGAAAGAACATTTCATCTCGTCTCCACGCAATGGCTTTAAACTGTGATACGGAACACCTTTATGACACATATAGCTTAATGTTTCTTTGAATACAATTTTGTCACACCCATTCTCCCTAAACACAATAGTTACATACTCATGTTTAAACACTTAAGCCCAGCAGTATAAACTAAACTGGGTATTTTGGGTAAATTTGGCCAGAATCCATCTTCAGATTTCTAACAATTGACATGAAGTGATGACGAATTTGTATTTCCCTTCTTTTAACAACGAGATTAGCAGGAAAAATGGAACTTATGTGCTCACTGGTATCCATGTTGAGGTATGCGTGCTAGTGTGCGCAAGGTGCTAGGCATGCTTAGGAAGGTGAGGCGTTTTTCCAGCCGTCTTCTTGGTTTTTCGTGTTGGAAATGTCTCAGGGGCCAAATGTGGACCTTTGTTCTTCTGGCCGGATATCAGGGGACAAAATCCTGGCGTTTTAATTTGATTCCAAAAAATTGCTTAATGAGGTGTAAACCCCCAGGATATAATAATCTAATAAGTATAAATAGATTTAAATCATTTTTCATCCAAAAAAATGCAGATTTTGGTTGCTATGGTGGCGTCAACGTTGACGTTCACTTTACGACGACTTTCAAATGTTAACAGATACCGCTAAGTTTGGCGGTCATAGCTTAAAAGAGTTTGGAGTTGTTTATGGTTGGCCATGCATTCAAAATCTTGTTGCCAGCATTTATGATCGAGTGATTGTACTTACAGGTGTAATGGCCTCAGGCATCAGGGAAGTAATGCCGGGGCGTGGCTGGTTTAGGCAAATACTCTTCAATGAGCGCGGTTATGTCGCCCTGTTCATCGCCTCTCACCGAGGTCATGCCAAAGTTGTGTCTCGGCTAATGGGTCTCGGCATTGATGCTTGTCGTAAAATGCCTTCAGGAAGATCAGCTATTCATGTTGCCGTGTTCAAAAGAAGGGTAACCTGCGTTAATCTTCTAGTCGGTAGGTTATCTGTGTTACCGTAAAATTCCGAAAATAAAGCCCCGGGGCTTATATTTTTAAAAGGCCCTTTTTTAGGGCTTATTTTTGGAGGGCTTATCTATGGAGGGAAATTTGCGTTTCAAAACCGATTGGGCTAGCCTTATAGCCTTACAGTTTTTGCTTTGTTTTGCTTTGTACTTGAGGGCAACTTCCAAGTACAAGCCCCCCTGGGGGGCTTATATTCAGAGGGGTGATTTAACGGAGGGTTTTTTGCGTTATGAGTTTGGGGGGCTTATATTTGGAGGGGATTATTTTCGGAATTTTACGGTATCCATTAACATATTGAGCGACAAACTGTGTTTTAACTTTGGTGCGAAAATTCATCAGCGTCAATTACAAAATTGGTCTTTTGTGTATTTACGAAACTTTGATATAGGTAAATTCACGGTAAATTCACTGTAGCGAGGATTCGAATTCATCAGATTGGATGAGTAACATTAATTCATTGGATTATTCATTCATTCATTCATTCATTGGATTATTCCTTCCTTCCTTCCTTCCTTCCTTCCTTCATTCCTGCCATTCTTCATTCATTCATTCATTTATAAATGCTGGTTCTTTTTTATTGTTATTTATCATAAAGGTAAGTCCCGAGGAATCAAAGACCAGCAAAAGTACCTCGTGAACTGTGTCCGCAGAAACACGTTCCAGAATATCGCTCATCAACTGAACAGAGGTGATGGCTGGAAACTGCTGGTCATGCAACTCAAGGAACGCATGTCACGGCGGGAAAACGATGACGAGTTTAAGGGATTGGTTCCTTTAAGAGAATTTCAAAAATACGATTCAACATTCTCCGCGCATTTAAAAGGTAATCGCCGGTATAAATACATCAATCATGAAAATTATAATGTGATCTGATAACCATATTTGTAAGAATTTATACCTCTCTATAGGTTCACCTGCAAGACACTGAAAATGCCAATTTGACGAAATGTGCACCTTGTTTTATTGAGACGGTCATATAGTAAGACACAGAAAAAATGCAAGCCATTATAAGTCTTATAAGGTTCGCCTTTCTATCAGATACGAAAGCAGCAAGATAATAGCCCAAATTGAACCAATGTCGTTTTCTAAACTTTCCTTAAAGAGTAGTATAGATCGTTTTCACTGTCACGCAACAAAAAAATAAATTGGAAACCGTCCAGTGGAAGAAGCCAAGAAAATAAAATGTTATAAAAGACTAATATATAAACAATTTGTCCCAGTCTCAGGTCTTTGTTGCCCACAGTTTCTGAGTTATTTGCCGAAACGTTTCCCACTCCTTTGTAGAGCTTTGTATGCGGAGACGCCATATTGGTGCACCGTTTTGGTGCACCAATATGACCGCCGGAAATCAACAAAAACATCTGCAGTTCACTTTTTCTATAAAAGCTCTTTCTTTTCACTCGAGAACTAGTATACGTGCACATAAATATATCTTCTAATACTTGAAATGGTTATACTGCTGAAAATCAAGAGGAGAGACTTTTTTTTCAACGAGACAGCCTTCCAATTTTGGTGTCACGCACTGTGAAAACTCTGAAGTTCAAATTAACGTATTTTCGAAATGAAACATGCTACGGGACTGGAAACGTGTACCAAGATTTATTTTTTGTTTATTTTCAGCCTAGTGTAAATAAGAATTTGTAAAACTTCACTATTTTGACTTTGCAATTGGATGACGTCACTGTGAAAACCATCTATAGAAAGAGCTCCACTGAAATTTTAAGTTGCTTTTTTTTGTACAAAGCAAATTAAGGTCATAAAACCCTACCTTTGTCTCAGACCCATAGGTTTAAATTTATACCCCACTTCCAGATCAAAGGGGCTCCTGGCAATACGATTTGGCGCCCTAACCTCCGGAGTAGATATCATTTTTAAGAGTCAACCCCTTCCTGAAATGTCACAGCATGGAGCATTTGTGAGGGAGCTATTTTAATAGTGACTAGTTTCCAGTTGTTGACGATTATGTTTGTCTTTACAGTGAACACATCTAACAGGATAATATTTCGTTTCAGGATCTCTCGGAAGAATTTACTTGTGTACTGTTCTTCAAATGGAACCATTTCAAAGACGGCCTTTACCGAAGCCTTGGAAATGATTAATTGAGCCGGCGACCTTGTTATTTTTAATGGGACTAAAGCTCCGCACTTGTTTAGTTATTTGAATAATTGTGATATTAATCTGTAAACCTCTTTTGCTAAATCTTATCAACAGAAAGAGGACGTCTTTTATTATTTGTATATCTGTATATGGTGTCCTGAATATCGCATTTAGAAAGGCTATTTAACTTTATTGAACTAAAGCTTTTTGCCTTCTATTAAGCAAAAACAAAAAACAAAAAAAAAACACAAACAAACAAACAACAACAACTAAAAACAGCTAGTGGATAGATCGCTTTATCTCATCGGTTTGAGAGGATCTCACTCTGCTTGCACATAATTTCATTTAGTGCTGACTTTGCATGCTGAAGGAGACTCCACTAGGACCTCGCCATGCAATGAAACCTGAAAATCTGACCACTGGAGAACACTTCCGATTTGCGGGTTACATGTTTGTGACATGCTCAGTATCGCATCCGCAGTATATACTCTGTCCCACACATTCAGTCCGGTGATGCTTCCCGTGAAGCTTTGATTCATCTGAAAGCCGTCGGGATCTCCGGGAATACAATGTTGTGTACAATCTTGTTCTTGACCGACTATTGCCATGCCTCCAGTTTGTATTGTGTGATGCACCTCGAGAGAGTCCCCATTACTTATTATCACACCATCCACAAAAACTTGCCAGTGACCAGTGTTCATCCACACCAAACAAACATGATGCCATCTGCCGTCGAAAAAACTGCCTAAAGAGGTGGATCTGTGCAAGTACAAATTATTGTAAGATCAGAACGCTATACCAAAACTCATAACAAAAGCTAAACTAAAATTTATAAAGGGCAGCATGGCGATCTCCGTCCGCTGCATTTGGGTGGATCTTGTTCCTTGTTCCCGGGAAATAGAGAAGGAGGGGTCACCGTGGGGTGGTTTTTCACTCTCGTTTAAAAATGACGGGGATACTCGTTAGTACTGATGAGACTTTAACCAAGCTGGGCGTGGCTTAGGCTTTATGGGATCCCTAACAAAGCCTGCTCCAACTATCTCCTCCCACAAAGGCTTCCACTGAATGTCCCGATAATGACGGCATTTGTTATTTTTATCAACGAATTTCTTAACGCATGGCGCAAAATGATGCGTTTATGGGTAAAGATCAAGTATTGGCCTTCAGTTCAGAACATTTTAAGCAAGACTACCATTGCATGCATCCGTCACTTTCAAGTTGGAGCGGTCTTTCTCCAAGGTTCATCGATTACCAGCCGGTGTTCTGGAAATTAGCCCGCGCTCCTCCCCTGATCATTTTTGCCTGACACAGCCGAGTACAACTAACCTTATTTTCACCCTTTGTACTATATGTTCGAATTCCCTTATACGATATTAACACAGTCAGTCTTTTAACACTGAATAAAATCAACAATGTTTACAGACTATTTGGCCTGAAGTCAGTATTTGGTTAATCCTTGGAATTTTGACAAACAAACAAAAAACATGACTTCAGCCTACACTTCTAACAAGCTACCTGTGTTCATCGTGGATGTATATTGTACCCTTGCATATTGTCACTTCGTTTATGCTACTCGTTACAGCATAGCTGAACGGGCATCCTTTTTCAGAGTCAGCGGTTTTCATCCAGAGGCACAAGGTGAGATTAACCACTGGCTTGAAAGGATTGGTCGGCCAAGTCAGAGAAACATAGCTGCTCAGACCCTTCATTGGAAAGGTGAGGTCATACGTCAGTGGGGGTTCTGTAGAATCAATGAAAAATTATATGAAATTAGGCAGAATTTAAAGAAATGTGATGGGATGCACCGGCCTCTTCCTTGCTTTCGCCTCATGCAAGGTTATTGGGATTCCGGAATCCAGGAAGTTAATCTTTGTGCAATCCGGAAATTTGTATCGGAATCCAGGATTATTGGAATATGTTATTCATGGCCCGGTTCCTCAAAAAGAATGTTAACTTTAGCCCACGATTAAATAAGCCAATGACTTGTAGATACGAAATAATTTCTGACAAAAAAAATAGTAAATTGTAGCCCTTAGTTTACTGCCTTACAATATATTAATAATCTTGAAACTTAAAAGTTACATAACACAACAGTTTATTTCGAGAATGTCATTTTTATTGAACACATTAAAAATTATTTTGCTTATTTGTAAGAGTAGACCGAAGTGTTTACAAGAGCGTCCCTATGGAATAAATTGAATCCCTCTCTCAATAAAATAATACATTGAATCTTGTCTTAACTTTTAATGTAAATTTGAAGCTTTCTTTCACCTTGTGAATTTTACGTAACCTTTATCTCTAAGTCACATTTTTTTATCATATTACTTCTTATCATTTTTTCTGTAAGTTTGCAAGTCTACAGATGTGTACTTTTAGTTTACATTGTCATTTTTTTTAAAAATTAAAAAGCCATGATTGTTATAACTAGTAATTATTCATTCAAATATTTCGCCATTTCTGGTTAGTTCAAACCCCAAGCTAGCTAATTCTACATAATCAGCCGATTTTAACCAAATTTGAAGGAAGCGAGCAATATACTTTCAATTAAGTGGTATACTGCCTAAGCAGTGTCGCTTCAAACCAGTTATATCCTATGTATCGATATCAACCTGGTTTCCAGGTTATTGATTCCCGGCAAAACTAAAAAGGGTGTTTATATTCTGAAATCGACCATGCCGAGAAATATGGAAATATGGAGTCATTTGTCCAGCCCCCTCTCCCCCAGAAACTGCGCCCCTCGTGACAGAAGCTGTCCTTTTTTTCGTTATTTGTCACCAAACTTGGTAGTGGAATGACTCATTGAATTCACCTGAGCTGTAGCGAGACTCGTTCACACTTCTATCCTCAAGGATGTGTGTTGCAATTTGTAACTATAGAAAATGTAATAAAAATTATATTTATTATAACAATGACAATGATAGTGAAGATGATGATGATGATGATAATGATAATGATGATGATGATGGTAGTGATGACGATGATAATGATGATGATAATGCTGTTGCTGCTGCTGATGATAATGACGATGGCGATGACATCTTTATCGAGGTGAATGAAGTAAAATTTAAGACTAATACCATAAATTATGATTATGATTTGTAATAAGCGCTGGCCTAACTATTGCCAGATACAGTGAAAATATCAACAACACAGAAGATACATTTTTTTTTAATTTCAAGCCCTGACTCTCAATTTAACTATTGTAAGCACTTTCCATTTATTAATCGTATTTTAGGAACTGAAGCAGTATATAAGCGGTCGTGCAAATTAATTTATAAAGACGGTGAATTTATGGTAGAGGTAGTTAAGATGAAATTATAATTGTAACGGGAAATTTGAATCTTCAAATCTTGTGTTGATGACTTATTAGCAATTACCCTCCAGTAACGAGATTGTTTTTCACGTTTTTGGCGATTGCTACCCAGTAAGTTATTAATAGATGAGACTGGTTATGGAGTAAACATCCAAAGTGAAAAGATATCAAATGATTCTTTTCTTTGGCCATTTCTACAACAAAGGCGAGTTTAACTTGAAAAAGTTGGCCACATGTTTTCAAGTTGCAGTTCTTTTCAATCCTTGACCATCGAAAGCCAAATACATACACTTCTAATCGAGGTCAGATTGTAGAATTATTATTTTGCACGTATATTACAACCTTACAAT
>BOPM01000591.1:218411-240147 GCA_022179025.1 Porites australiensis
AAATTAACTTCTTCCAACGTATTAATAGTTCCTTTAAAGTTCGCCTTGGGTATAAACAGAGTTCCTTGTTTGCTCCTTTAGCCACACTCCAGTTGCCTTTCTCTCGTATCTTCTCCAAACTTTCTCGTTCTTTGTTCGTTCCTTTAGCCCGTCGATAATTCCAAAAAAAACCTCCACACTCCAGTTGCCTTTCTCTTGTATCTTTCCAAACTTTCTCTGGCTTCGGTTTTCCGGTCAGCCACTCCCTAACAATTAAAACAATGCTGCCAATACTCACAAATACTTCTTCTGCTTCTTCTGCTTTTACTTCTTCAACTCTTATGGCACGTCAGATGGCTTTTCCCCGACAAATGGCTTCTTTAGTCGTGAAATTAGAGGAAAGCCTCCACTAAAAGGGTTTCAGCGGAATCGCTTGTGCTTCTAAGGTCTTCTTCTCGTTCTCTCTCCGGCGCGCTCTCTGCACTCACTGCCCTTCCCTCGACGCGGCTCCTTCTTAACATCAAAACTCACAAATCCATTCAAATGTAAATGTACAGTGTGGCAAAAGGGACTATAGTAAAAATTCCGACAGTAATTAACAGCTTTTAACAATAGAACGGCTAACAATGAAGATTTTAACAAAAAAAATTACGTAATAGTCTACACAGCAGAAAAATACTTAAATAAAAGTAATTAGCATATAAAACAACTATTATAAATTAGGAATTCTGTGACAGATGTCTGTATGATTGACATTTCTATGAAATCCTAATGGTTGGAGTTTATTCAACCGCTGTCGAAATCTGATGGAGTCTTAGCTCACCTGTCATTGGGTAAATATAAAAGCTGAGTGACTTCAGCTGGGATATGGTAAGAAAATTAGTACTCTCTGTGCTGCGCGTTTATTAAGCTAAAGAAAATTAATTGCCTTAAAAATATTTTTAGCTTTTGTTTGATTTTTACGCAATTTCAGGAAAGGACACCTTTACCAAAATTGCCCCCCCAAGAATGAAGCAATTAAAAAAAAGCAGAGAAAGAAGAGGGAAAGAAAAAAATACAAGTATACTACACAGGGAAAAAAAGATATATAGGGGGTATTAAGGTTTAATGTGAATGTATTTTTTGGAAAAAAAAGCAATTTGGTTTGTATATAAACAGGAGATTCGTTTCTGTAAAAAGTTACTACATACATCCATTATGGGCAACAATGCAAACTTAAAATACCCGCTGGGAATTTATCCTTCGGTTGCTTGTAGAATGCGATGACCTCTCCGATCGTGGCACTCGCTTTAACTTGAAATACTCTTTTTTTTGTGTATTTTTTTGAGACCCAAAATAATTACAAGTGCTCTATTTCACCCCATTCTGATTCCGATTTCAAACCTGAACAAGTTAAAAAGTATATATAGTATTTAAGTTCAGAATTAGCACAGGGTCGCTGTCTGAATTATGGGATAAGTTGTTATTTAATTTTTCTTTTCGAGCTAGTTAAGAATTAATGTCTTCGACAAAGACTGTTTTGAAAGACGTCGGAGCACTTACTAGCCTGAATTTCATCCGATTACTTCGAGTCGTTATTACTCCCTCAGTAACGTCTGAATCGACCGGCCGTTAATGCCGTCCTGTGCCGTCACTACTCCTACTCCATGCAAAAAGTAAAACACGATTTTCAAGTGGCAAACCGAAAAATACCGTTTGGAAATGTCTGCATGACACAGAATTGCTTTATTTTTTCGATCGTAATTCATGCTTAACGTTCAAACTATCAGCTGCTTGCAGTATAACTCTGAACAGGTTGTAGTTCTATAATCAAACTCGGTCGCAACACGCAATGAAATACATGTATACACTCACACACGGAACACTTAGTTCAAAACACAATGATTCGCATTGCTTTAATTGAAAAGAAGCTATTTGGTCCTCAACGAAGAAAAAAAACAAGAAAACAAGAAGGAAACGCTAACAGAATCATTACACTTGACGGTGAAAATAGCAAGAAGGTCGAATTATAACATTGACCTCAGAAAACTTGGCATAAACAAAATCACCGGCCACCGAAACCACAAAGCGGCGCTCTAAATGAAAAACCTACCGACTCTCCGCAATGATTCTTCATTTGCAGTTCAATTTAGCATTTCAGTTTCGAAGACAAGGGCACTTTTGCTGTTTAAGATAAAGATTAAGCTCATCGAAATGTTTGAACTACACCGAAGAATGCTAGGGATACGATCCGCTGAATATCAAGCGACAATCCCGCTAAAATGTTTCATAATTATACATAAGTATGCGAATGTTTAGACAATCAACCAATCAAAATCACTACCCGGTTTTAGGGTAGTGAGTGACGTCACTGGACGGCATTAACGGCCAGTCGATTCAGACGTTTCTGAGGGAGTAATAATGACTCGAAGTAATCGCATGAAATTCAGGCTAAGCACTTACGTGATCCCCCTTAAAGCGTACAGTGCGGTTTTGATAACACCCCAACCCCCCCCATCGACGATGGCAGATTTCTTGATCCCCCCTCTTCTTTCCCAGCTACCACAAAAATCAGGGACAGTTCTATCATTTGGACGCTCTGGGCAGCTGCAAGTCCTGAGGAACGACTCAGCATCGCCAGAAAAGGAGCCCTGGGAACAATTTCTGCTTCCTAACCCACATACCGATAGGTTGAAGTTTTACAACGGTGCTGCTAGGCAGATTTCAACCTGCTTTTTGTAGTAAGCAAGACGGATTCAAAGAGTATCTCCTTGAACAACAGCAAATGCTCTGGCAGTTAAATGTAAAAATAAAACATTTGTCATATTGGGAAAACAATCTTCTGCGAAACGAGAAGTGGTGAGTATTTCAAAATATCACAAAATTCATTACAGGCGTGGATGGTTGCAAGAGTAGCGATGACGTTGTCAAGTGTGACTCCTGCTTGACTACTATAAATTACACCTTGAAATCCTCAGCAGATTTGTTATCATTCATCGACAGCAAGCGAAAAGTCCCTCATAGAGAAGACCATAAAGACCATAATTACCGTATTTATTCGATTAACCGCCCTGGGCGCTTATTAAATTTTTGGACCTTAAGTGTGGGCGCTTATTCGAGGTGGGCGCTTATTCGAGGCTGGGCGCTTATCAAATTTTCACCATTTTCAACAAGTGTAGTACGTATATTTTGCAACAAAACGGTAAATGGTAATAACAAAACGCGAAGATGTAACAATGCAATGTTTCTGCAAAACACTCTGAAGAAAACTCCGTCTTCGGAAAAGTCTCTTGTTAGTACTTATTCCTTTTTGGCGGGGGGTGGTAGGGGCGAAAGGGGGTGGGCGCTTATTTATGTTTGAGTGGGAGTGGGAGGGTGGTGGGGTGGGGGTGGGCGCTTATTCGAGGCTAGGCGCTTATTAAGTTTCTGCCTTCAGGATGGGCGCTTATTCGAGGTGAGCGCTAATTCGAGGTTGGGCGCTTATTCGAATAAATACGGTATGCGCTTTTGATCACCTAGCATGTTAAAAAGCGCACTATAAATGAATAAATTATTATTATTATTATTATTATTATACTCCAAACGCCTTTGCAAGCCACGAGCTGAAATATTTTCAGGAAGCTAAAGAACGAGTAAAGGTGCTCCACGAAAAACTTCAAGAAGCCTCAACAACCCTAATAAACCTGAAAAGGAAGTTTCCATCTCGCATTGGGAAAGATCGACAATCGGGCAGAAAAAAAGAGAACAAAAGAAAGGTGAAAAAATTAAAGGAGAAGCGTTTACAACAGAGGGCACACTTGCTTCTCGAAAAACTCACCTCAAGAGAGGTAGCTGGAGAGGTGTTTGATGCAATCAAAACTAACAACAGTTTTAACAAGTATCGCAACCATCAATGCTGAGTTAACCGGAAAATTGGTCAGTCGTCTTCATCTCAGTCGACCCTCTGCTATGGCTGCTTGAAAAAGGCGTTTTTAATAAAAACATTACCCGTACCTTGCAGGTAGCAATGGCCAGTTTAAACGGAAAAAGCGCTGAAGATTCAAGCTCGAACGAGGACTCTGCTGATAAATCGGACGAGGAGGATATCCAAGAGTTAGCAGAGGATGAAATCCAAGAATCAGTGGAAGATGCTCAAGAGACGGTAAAGGGAGGCGTCCAAGAGGCTATCTACCAAAGAAGCGCTGGCGGACGAAGCAGTGACACTAATCTAATCACTTGTTGATATACCATGTATATATTTCTTATTTCTGTTATTGTTGTTTGAAATGACGGTGTACCGCCACGTTTATCGAACGTTCTTATTACGGGGATACCTTTCAATGACTCTAAAGAATTTAAAACATGGAACTTTGGGGACATTCAAACTATCGAACTTAAACATTCGTTAGCATCACGTTTAATACATAAGCACAACCACTGACTATGTCATTATATTAGTTCCTGTCTGAACAAGATCATCAAAAAGGAAATAAATTGATCCCACCGCTTCAAATAATGTTCTTCTTTTTTTTTCCTCGTTCCCCCTTAGTGCCTAAGCGAACTAGGACTCTTCCCCCCTCTGTTCTCTTAAAAACCGTGTGATCCCCCCAAAATCCCCTCCCCCCCCCGGCGACAAATAATGACCGGTTCCTAACTAATATTTTTTCGGCCAAATATCAGTTAACTACTATTTTTTTGGGCCAATTCTCAGTTAACTATAAATTTTGGTGGGCTATTAACTTTCATTTTCCTACAGCTGATATTTTTTGCGTAATGATCATAACGCGATCAAATTTGTTTTACTTTAGCACGTCAATCACTTCTGGACGTAGGCCCTACTAAAATCCAGGTATAAATTTACACGAATTCACATAAACTCCGCCTCTAAAACAAAATTTATAAGTAACTGAAAATATAGAAAAGAACGTAGTTATCTAACCGAAGTAGTAAAAAATGGGTAGTTATTAAGACCCCTGTTAACCGATTTTTGCTGTAAGTGCATGCGCAAATAAGATTATTAGTCGTATAACCATCAATATGACACCAGCCTCATAGATCGAGACGCACCAGTCACGATCTGGTACTGATCTTCCCGACCTGGTCATGCATGTCCTGCCATAAACTACTTCAAAGTCACCTTCTTCGTCACTTCAATTATCTGAATCAGTCTCGTACTTATCTTGTTGCTGTATGTCTTGCATCTTGTTGTTGGCCTAAGTTTCAATCCATTTTCAATCTTTGAAATCCATTGCAACAGACAACAGGAAACAATATCAATGCTAAGATATAGTCTCAAATAACAAAACTGGACCATTATCTTTTGAATTCAATTAATGCAAAAAAAAAAAGATAGCCAATTCCATTACATAGTTCCGTGACGCTGGTGGTAAACATCCCGCTTTATCTTGAGTTGATTCGCTTCTTATAGTTCGTTGTCAAACAGGTCGAAAGTTCTCTATCCAGTCCCTCATCACAAGTTGATCTTCTTTTGTCACTGTTTGTACCGATGGTAGTATTTGACACTGGACAATTAAACTTTTCGTGTCGAATTCGTATTTCTTTTAAGCGATTCCTTCACTGTTGTTCCAAAGTCTTAGGCGTAGTTAAAAGGTCTACGTATCAGTTTGTGTTAAAGTGAGAAACCGCGGGTAGGTTTTCCACCTGAGTTGCCAGAAGTTTTCTGTACCCGGCGATACAGACTTTGTCGACATCCTCTTTTGAGTTGCGTCCCTCAATGTCATCATTTTCGCACACGTACCTTTTTCGCGTCTTTCAAAAGGGTCATAAAGATATCCAACAATTTTAAGAAGTGAAACTGTTTCAGAAAGACCGGTTTAAACACGTCGAGCTTACAGAACTGCAACATCAGTTCCAAAATTGATTTCTCGTCAGCGCAAATTCCATGAACATAAAAGATAGATGCTGATTTTTTTAAGCAGTCAGAAGTTTATTTTGGCCAGATCCCATGCTATTAGGGTCACTGACAGCTTTTTTCTTTTGGTAGTAACGTTTAATTTGACGATCTTTCGGATCCGTTTAAACAGTATTTTCTTTTTCCGGACACAGAAATCTTGTTAATAATATATTAGAAGACGAATTATTCTTTGAGTTGTCTACAACGTAAAATCATCTCTACGACTGACGCTTTCTGTTTGCCGGGTACTGCCTTAGTGCCTTTTGCACATAGTAATAGCTGAGGCCACACTACAGACTTTTTACCTACTAGGCAAACTCGACTTGTTGACAGTTTACCAAGGGAAACTTGAGTTTATTTTTCCCTAGGTAACTTACCTCGAGGAAATTTTATCGTCTGGGTCTTGCATATGTCTCGAGAACAATAGAGTTTTCCTTGACAGCTAACCCAAAGCGATAGCTAGGGGAAAATGATATACCGAGGTTGCTAGCCAATAGACGGTCATCGGCGAAGGTCTTGATGACACAACCGGACATAGCTCACGCTGTGAAAGAAATTCTAGGGGCACGAGTCGTCTACGTCTTCGCTTTTCAGTTTCTTCACCTTGCACGTTGAATTAGCGCAAGAAATAACAGCGAGATGAAAGAAAAAAAAAACGTCCCTTTGATCAGCTAGATCCCTGCGCATCTTGCCTTCTCGAATTTACGCTCCAAAAAATTCAACTGGCGTGAAAACCTTGGGAGCCGATATCAGTAGTGTGACCTTCACAGAATTTTTCACCTAGGTAAAACAAAACCCGAGATGAATTTACCTGGGGAGATTTTTGATGAATTTGCCCTACGTAAAGTCGGTTTTACCTAGGTAGCAGTCTGTAGTGTGACCACTGCTAATATCAGTTAAAAGGGAGTTAATGTGCCACCGAAGAAAGTCAGAAAATAGCATTCCGTTCGCAAAGCTTTTTTGCTTTAATTGACATCAACGATCGTATTCAGTATAATTAATAGAATGTCACTTAACTGTTAACCTTTCATTTCTGAGTTAACTACTAATTTTTTGGCCAATTATCAGTTAACTACTATTTTTTGGGCCAAATACTAGTTCACTGCTCCTTTATGTCTATGAAATGAGTAAAAAGTCCCAGTTCCGTGGTTTTGTGATTTTAAGTCAAAGGTAGAAGCTATTTTTATCCTTGTGTTGAATCTAAACGTTCCGACGTAGCTTTGTATCTGCATGTTCTAATTTCTACAGGGAATCTATCAATAGCGTTTTTTCCTGTTACTGAGAGAAAATCCGTGCTAAATTCTCATAATTGTCAGGAGCCCATAACCTGGAGCGAGAAACTTCCATGCACTCGTGTCACGGCGTTTTCACCGACCATTTCATTTTTAGAATGATTTCATCTCAGTAAGTCCCAAAAACCAGTCAGCAGAACGTAAAGACTATAGAGACCTGAAAATGGTATTTTTGACCTTTTAATTAATGACTTTAGTTTAGTTTTCATTTTTCATATATTATACTCCAATGTGCTCATAGACAGAGCGGAGCTTCCTTTTTTGCGAGAAAATGCGCTCTAAAATGTATCTACAAATAACACGGTCCTTAACAACGCCGTGAAATAGGCCTAGTATGGGAGTTGCTCGCTCTGGGAACTGTATCTTGGTCGTTTCACACTTCAGTAGGTTCCGACGCTGAGTACGCTTTAGTGGAGTTTTTATCCAACGATTTATCTGTAGGTGGTGGCTTGAGATGTTTTATCAGTCTTTCTTCCCAGTTTTTCCTCACGGCAAAGTCATTGTAGTCCAGGAAGGTTCTGTTACGAAGCGCCTTTGGAAGTTTACGACAATCAACGCCATCAATCCTCATCACGATCACAGACGAGTCACCCATCTCTGTACTTCGGTACAGTGCCATTTCCAGTTCACCGCGGCAAAACTTGCTTGAAAGATAATTGCGTGACATAACAGCCAGCACTTTCCGACTGGTGTACACGCTTTCCGCCATGTTGTCTACCACAGGCTTGCCAATCTCAAAGTCTCTGTGGTGTATACAGTAGTTAAGTTTGTGTTTTTCCACCAGCGGTATCAACTCTTTCTTAACCCAGTTTAAGTCGCGGCTGCTGAAAGTCACAAACACGTCATATTTAAACTGACGACCGTTGTCTTTAGTTTCTGTTAAAGGCAAATTAATAAGGGTCATATTAGTAAAATGGGGCAAAAAGTAAAAGGCAGCAATTGCAATGAGGTTTACAATTTTCGAAGTCATTCAAGACATAGAGGCTACAAGCTTAGTTTTAGGAACAGGAACTTCTATTTAGATCTATCCTACGGGTACAGGTACGGGTAGGTCAACATGTTTGTCACGTAGTTATAGAAAAGTTAACCATGATTTCCCAGATATGATAATGGCATCACCGTTCTACCCGGTGGCCTACCCGTTTCTGCGGGGTAAGAGGCAATCTACCCGTATTTACGGATACACGTACGGGTAATTTACCCGTACTCGTACATGGAAACGGTGTATCTTAAGGTCTCTTAACGGTAAGAATCTAACATTAATTTTTTGTTTTTTGGATTAATAGAGACTTAGTTTCGGTCAGAACGCCAAATAGAAATAATTAATAATTAATAACTAATTATACGTATTAAATAATTGCCCAGCTACTTGACTTTGAATTGAAGATTTTAGAAGAAACTGGTAATATTATTCTCTGGGGGATCTTCGAAAAAAGAGTGATTACAATCTTATGTCACTTTTTCCTTCTTGAGAAACTTCAAAGGGAGTAGACATAAAAAACTGGCCTTTTTTTTTCTAATGTACAAGTCCACAACAATTTCCATGGCCTATACCTTGTCGATCATAGAGACTGGACGTGATGATGTTGAAACTTTGCAGAGAAACAACCGCGATTCGACTCGTGAATGCACTTGAGTGTAGAACAATTTGACGTCATTTCTATGGTTAATAAGAGTACAGACCATGGGGAAGTTGTGAACACCCTTACCGAAAAAGGGGTGTCCGGTATTTCCCTTGCTGCGGCATACCCTATAAGCAACGAACACTATGACAAAAGCCATCATTATACCACCTGCCGTAGTGAAAGAAATGGTTGCCAATGGAGAGTTCTTGGATCCGTGCTCCTGCAGAACTTCACCAAGTTCTGTAAAAATACATGTTTACAGTGAGACCACACGAACTGAGGCCACCCAGACAAAAAATGGAGACAAATTTTGAAAGCAGCCTATCACAAGTCCAGGTCTAAACAATGAAATTGCTCATAATTTTGTACTCAGAGCCAGTTCAGAATACGTTACAAACCAGTTTTCTAAAGGATATCAATAATAAATCGTGATTTTTGTGTAAATCAAGCTGAAACATGTTTGACAACTTCTCGGTTGGCCGGAATCAAAGCCAGCAGTAAAGAAATTTTGAACAATCAGAACTAAAAAAAAACGACGGCCGCTTACCAAAGATCGTTTATATTATTCGAAGGAATTTTGGGTTTTTCTGTTCCGTCAATCATCTTAGCGGACCTCCTAGGAAAAAGATGTTCACTTGAACGAGTTCACAAGGTTATGGTTTGTGATTGGTTGATTTCGATCCGTTTTGCTTGTTTCTGTGTTTCATTGGGCTCGTTGCTCATTTTGGGGCAATCATCGACTAGTTTGCTTCGAACATTTTTTCTGATCTTTCCTATTTTTGTCACTTGCAAAAATAAAGCAATGTCTGCCTCCTTCCCTCGACAAAAATTCCACAAACCATGGCAATTTCGTTCTCTATTCTTAACCAGTCTAGAGTCATTCTCAGTTTTGTTTTTGAAGTGTAAGTGGCCGGGCGAGTGCGTTGCAGTGTAATTTGCATTAACCTGCCCCATATCTTTGTAATTATCCACACTGCGATATAATCGGCGCTCAGCGCCGTCTGCTGTAAAATGAGCGGCTGTCGCCTTAAGTTCGGATTGTTCAACTTTTCTTTACTGCAGGCTTTGATTCCGGCCAAACCAGACGATGTCAAAACATTTTTGAGCTTGATTTAGGGTGCGTAAGTTTCTTTGGGATGAACGGGATCAAGATCAAATGAACCGATGAATCCTTGTCCAGAGTGGATTCATCGGTTCATTTGATATACCATGATCCGAGTGATCTCGGATCACTGATCCTGATCCGGATCATCCCAAAGGAACGCACCGTTACACAAACGTCACGATTCCTTATATATTATATCCTTTACCATTTTAGAAAAATGGTTCACAACGTATTTTCAATTGGCTCGGAATACAATTATGCGCAATTTCATTCTTCAGATCTCGACTTGAGACTGGCTAATTTCAAAATTTGTCTCAAAATGTTGTCTGAGTGGTCTCGTTTCGTGTGGTCGCACTGTAAAAGAAAGAAAGGAAAAGGAACAAGTTGTTGAATATATTTTTTTTCATCTTGGTCATTGAAAGACAAAGACTATTATTAATAGTTTATTTGTCGTAGTAGAGTATTTTACATAAAATAATAATTATAAAAGTAAATTATCATTGTCATTAAAAAAGTCTCCCAGAATCCTTTGAGAAAATTGTTTAAAAAAGTTTTAACTTTGACAATTTTATACGTAGAAGACTGTCAGACCAAACGGCTTGGAAACTAAAATTCTAAGGACTTTTTTGGACTTTTATCGTTTAGGGCATGAATTTTGCGTCATTTCAGGCCATGGAGCTTAAATATGAGTCTAGCTCGCCGTAAAAAGGGGAAATACGCCCTAGCCGGCATGATCACATGCTATTTGAGGAAAATTCCCTCCTCCATGTAAGGAAATTCTGTATTTTAAAGCCTCCCCTAGGGCATGACTCAGCAACTGAGGACATTTCTGCTACGTTTTCAGTGTTGGTCATCTAGCATGCAAGGATTTTTCCCATGGCTATCGTCAATGATTTGCTCACTGGTGATAGAGGGGGTGGCTCCAGAGTGTTTTTACATTTAAATTGGCATGCAACAGAAATTTGCATGCCCTGTAAGTAAGCATATTTTGAGGTCCCGTGACCTTCCCACCAGCGCCGCGAGAAGCCTAGGTTCTAATAAGAAATTAATATCCAGCATGCCTCGCGTGCCAAAATCTCCGGCATGCCGGGCATGCCAAATTTTCTGGCACGCCGGGTATGCCAAATTCTCTGGCATGCCGGGCATGCCAAAATCAGAGTCTGGCGTGCCCTAAACGAACTCAAACGCACACGTTAGTTCCTTGAATCTACAGATATTTAAGCCTGGCTAAATAAAAACTTAGATGTACAGGTTATAGCTCATTTACATAATGACGTCAATTTATTCTCTTCATTTGTATAAGTTTGGTAATCCCATCGAAGTTTAAATAACAAAAGCTTTAATTTGCACAAGAAAGCAAAACCCTGAAGGTTTCTGGTCGTAGTAATAAAATAGCGTCATCGTGCAGATGACCTATTGGGGGATTGTAGAAACTCCTCCCCCCTTTTAACAGGATTCCCATTTCACATTGCGAATAAACTGGATTGACTGAAATAAGTAAAAACAGAAACAGAGATTGTTTTCGTTGTGTAATAAAGTGCATCTACGTTCCATGGAAGCTTTCCAAAATACAAGGTATGAGAATGCCTTTCAAATTTCATTACAATTAAACCTGGGCCAAGCTACAAAATCAGACTGTCCATTATAGTACATTATGATGTTTGACAATGCAATGTGCTTGAATGTAATGTTGTAATTACAAAGCTCTCTAACGCAATTGTCCCCATGTTAAAAAAGCTGTTTTTATCTTCTTTTGCATTTCATAAGGTGCCTGAATTCCTCTTTCTTGTCAGGGATTATTGCATTTGTGTCATCATTAGTGTTTGTGTTCTTTGTTTTAACTCAAAGTAAGTCCGTAACTGACAGTATCAAAGAATTGCTCTCTAGGAAAGAAATGATCTCCTCTTTGTCATTTGTGGACGTTACCTGTAACAAGAAAGAAATAGAATGTTAATACATGCAAGGGCAATATATATATATAATTATATGTAAAAGAAAACATGTGGAGCTCAGCTTCTCTTATCATATTTTCATACTGGGAGTCTGTTAAAGGTCGCAACTAATTGGTCAATTTCACAAGAGTGTGCAATTGAGATAAATGAATGGTAAATTAAGTGAAAGAAACGTGGTTTCACATTGGTCAATTCACGTAGCGTTGTTCGATGATGTTTACACGCTTTTCTACTGCGAAATAAACCTTTGCATTCTGTTTTGCAAGTCAGGATTATTCCGAGTTTGACTGACACTTGAACAACAGTTTCATACTTAATTGCAGGAAAGGCGTGTACACCCATATAAACCCGGAATATGTAAAGGAAACTCAGTGAAAAGTTTTTGCATCTTTGTAACTATATTCTTTCGTCGTGCGTCAACTGATTAGGGTTTGTGAAGAACAAATAAATTAGGTTAAAGCCTGTCCTGTTCCATCATTTCACATGTTACCTAGAGTTCTAACAAATAGGCCATAAACTTTAAAATAGGATTTATGGAGAGCGATTTTGTTTTTTAATCGGTGTATAAAAAAGGGAACCTATCAGATGAGAAGTTTATAAAATAAGCTTGGGCCCGGTTCAGACGCCGAACTTTTCATGAGCCGAACCTAATACATTGAATTAAATACATGAACAGTTCGTTGTCTGAATCACTTAGGAACGCCTGTTTCAATTTGGAACGGCTGAGCCGTTCTTTTCGTCTAGCCCGGCCGGGAATTTCGCCTTTGGAGCAACTTTGGAACGGCTTTGATGCAGACGCCGAACGTTTCATGTACCGAACCTAATGCGTAAATTATTATAACGTATTTTGTAAGCAGTTTGACCGAAATGAGTATTTTTCCCACGTCTGAACTTAGTTCAGCGTCTGAATCAATTCAGCCGGTCTAAATAATTTGGGTCGGCCTTAAAATCTCATTTTTTTTAACATTGAACATGTTAATTAGCTTAGTTTTGGTCGGTTTTAAAAGCTTTATAACCAAATCATATTTTTTGGGTTAAAATAGTACAAAATCATTTCAAAAACCATGTTCATTAAAAGTAGAGCCGGCAAACGTGAACATTTTGTAATTCAAAAATCGGACCCAGTCAGGTTGTTTGCAAGAAATTCTTATTTAAGCTTAAGTAAAGCTTAGATTTTTTTTGCATTTTAGCGTCCTATGAATTTATCCGAATCGCCTCTCAGAGGCTTGCTGTAGTAAAACATTTTGCAGCACACTCGTAGACAAGTAATGTAAGGCCTAAGTCTTTACTTGGATGAGACGTCAAAATGAAAAATTAGTTTTATGGACCTAAACGCACATTCAAAGACTGCTTTTAAAGCTTTATATTGAGTTGTTTACAACTTTGCATTGACATCTCCAGCACGTTCATTTTTTCAAGCCAAATCTAAATCTGATTTTGGCATTTGGCTTACGGATATTTTATTTTGTCTCCAAAAGTGATTGTAATATAAGTATGATTGTCTTTCAAACAAAAGTCAAACTATGCAGCAAAATTGAGATCATCTCCAGTTCGCAAAGTAAGCTTACAAGTACAAAAAAATATGACCGAAGGTGCCAAAAACAATTATGCTGAGTAATAAAATTAGATCTGACTCTTTTAGTGTTGTTTTCTATATTTTTGAAGTTTTCTGTTGTCTTCTTAACAGCAGAAGAAGACTAGAAGACGGACAAACAGAAACAATGTATCCGAAGTAAACGACTCGGATTGACAACAACTTATGCCTGAGAGTTCTAAGTACGCTCAACAGTAGAATAAGCCCTGAATACCAAAAGGATAATTCACGGCATTTGTTCGATATTCAGGCTTTCTCATTACTAAACTAATACCAAATTTGTACTTACAGTCTCTCGCAGAATCCATTTCTTGTCCAGCATTCACCAACATCTCAACAAGGCACCGCAGAAAAAAAAAATGACAAACAAGTGCGAAGAGACATGACGGCATCTTGACGCCACAACTACTACGCTGCAACAAAATAGATTCATCGTGATCCGAAAACACTTCCGAGGAAATTCGGCCGATTTCGCCTTGTATCTATGCGCGCTCGGGGTATCTTCGGATGAAACATGATGTTCCTGAAAGAACTATCGTTAGGCTCGATTACCAGCCGCTGTTCGGGAAAATGAGCCCGCACTCATCCCCCGAAAGAGCGGCTGGACGCGTGCGATTTCCTTTGTTGGTTTGAGCCAATCATGTTACCGCCTGCAGATTTTCGTCTGGCAAGATTGTCGCAGAAATTATCACATCAAAACAGAAAGTCCTCCCTTGATCCATCGCATGGCGAAGTGATTTCGACGGCCCGGAGACACTAGGCGAAATTCTAGAGTCCGAAGGAACACAAAGTTTTGTTCGATTGTTCGTTGTGAACTTTTGTTGGAGAGATTTTACATCTTCAAGGATCTTTTCAAGGCGCTTTAGGTCTCGATAACTGCGTTCATGTAACCGTCCACGTTTATATTTGACAGAGGAACATTCAATACGCTGGAAATTCTGTCTGGTAAATCAGAAACTTTTCCATTTAATTTGGTCCGCTTCCGAGAATCAGTCACTTCGGACCCACAGAAGACGCAACCAATCAATATTTGAAATTAACTACATGTCGCTGTGTACAGAAATGTACCGGAGAATATTTTTCACAATGTATGAAAATGTACCGAAAAAGCTATTTCGAAAGTCATTTGGGTGGATAAGGGAGCGGTTGTGCAATTTTGAGCCAAATAAATAAGAAAATTGGAGACCGGTTTCACTTCTAGTGACATCGGAGACGCCTAAATTATCACTATTACGTCACAGACAAGGTCAACGGGTCACGCGTCCAGCCGTCTCTCTTCGGGGAGGATCAAAGACCGGACCCGGGAGACGGCGGAAATCGAGCCTAGGCTATTGTCAGCAAGGAGCAAACCAGGTTTGCGAGATTCGCATAGCCCGACAAGACGCGCATTACAAATCTAAGCAAAATTTATCTGAGACGGCAGTCCAAATTCACCAAATCAGAACGCCTTTGCAGTTTTAATGTCGTACTCTCGTACTGACTTGAACGACCTGGCAAGCTTAATTTTCACCAACCTTAAAATGCTATTGACCGAGAAACATTCCGATGCGATAAAACTTAACGCTTATGGATAAGTTTATACTATAAGAAGACTTGTGTCTCCTTGTTTAAAACGCTTTTCCGCGATCAAATTAAAAACTGGACCCAGAAATGTTATCGGTTTGAAATGTAAGGATTAATTGATCTTTGAATCCATTTTTGGCACGAATAATGTTGTTTATTTTTTTCATATGTTGTGCTTTTTAAATAAATCCAGCTTGGTACAAAAACTTCTATCTGTCTTCAGTTTTGCCAGTCGATCCCGTGACATACATTATGACAAGCATAACCTTTTTTGTTGAAATCTACATGCATTTATTGCAAGGCATGAAACCCGTAACTTCAAGCTCCCCTAAGATATATTTGGCGATTTTTTAAGTATGCAAATATCATAATATAGTGCTAGAGCGAACATCAAATCCAGTCATGCTGGGCATGCCAATTTCATGCCTGGCATGCCGGGCATGCTAAACCCAACTGGCTTCACAATTGGCATGCCAGGCATGCCAAACCGGACGAGCAAAAACTGGGAATGAAACATCAGCCCGGGAGAGATGTGGGACCTAAGTTTACCTAGATAAATTTTAGGCCGCGAGGACATGAACCCTTTTCTTCCACGCCTATGAGATGATATTTCTAAGTACCAATGGTCCCTTTAATTTTGTCATGCCTAAATATATAGAATTTCGCCTCTCTCATTAATCCTCAGACTGAATGCAATTTTTACGCTCGCTAGGCATGTTCAATTGAAAATCATGTATAAAGTGGTATCAGGGTCAAAATTCAGTTCCTAAAAGGGACAGGTACAGCGAAAGGCCAGCTCAACGAATTTACAATAGGCACAGCATAGGACAGGCACAGCGAAAGGACAGCTCAACGTACTTAGGACAGGCACAGAATATCGCGGACAGGCACAGCGTATCGAGGACAGGTACGGCGTATCGAGGACAACCACATCGCATTGAGGACAAGCACAGCGTATCGAGGACGGGCACAGCATACCGAGGAGGACTGAAAACCAAGAACCCCATAATTCCTTACCAGCGGGACAAAACATGGCGGCCCGACAGGTGAGTTCATTCAAAATGTTTTGTAAAAAGGGAAGATATTTGTTATACACACTCTGACTGTTACTTAAATTAAAAAAAAAAAAAAAGAAAGATTTGTTTCGACAGCTGATATTTCTCTTGTTGGCACATTATAGTCACTTGAACTCCCTTTTGCGTTAATGTTCTTGGGTGTCTCGAGTGTCTTCATTACAATGACCACCAGATGCGAAAAAGGTTCTTACTCCAGATGGTGTGAGGATGAATAAACAAGCACAAGCATTAGTTAAATTTTGGTCTAGGGATTTTTTAGTGTTTCGGTTGAAGCCTTAAGGATGTCATATCGAATCGACCTCAATTTGTACCGAAACGACTTGTATCGAAACGGCTTCTATCGAAACTACCAGGAAGCCTGACATAATGTGCTAACAAGAGAAATATCGGATGTCGAAACAAATTAGATCTTTCTTTTGTTTCGAATTTAAATAACAGTCGGAATGTGTTTAAGCAAATATATTCCCTTTTAACAAAACATTCTGATTGAACTCACCTGTAGGGCCGCCATGTTCTGTCCCGCTGGCAAGGGATTATGGGATTCTTGGTTTTCAGTCCCCCTCGCCGGTCCCGGATACGCTGTGCCCAGTGTTCTCAATACGCTGTGCTTTTCCTTAATACGATGTGGTTGTCCTCGATACGCCGTACCTCTCCTCGTACGCTGTGCCTGTCCTAAATACGCCGTGCCTGTCCTAAGTACGTTGAGCTGTCCTTTCGCTGTGCCTGTCCTTAATACGCTGTGCCTCTTCTCGATACGCTGTGCCTGTCGTAAATACGTTGAGCTGGCCTTTCGCTGTGCCTCTTCCTATTAGGAACTGAATTTTGACCCTGATACCGCCTTATAATCATGCCCATACCCTCATTCAAAACAAAATGCTATCCAACTTTAGTTTCCAAGCCGTTACCACCACAAGTTAGATAACATTTGTCATAAAATATCTTTCGATTCACATCTAAGGTAATGACGTCATCAGTCACATGACTTTTTCCGAGTTAGGTTTTTTGTTGCTGTGACAAGATTTCATTAACGAGTTAAAAACAAATAGCGTATTTGAGATTTTAGTTGTGTGGGGCATTTAAAAATAACCCTTTGACGTCCGCATTTAAAATTTAAGGGGGTAATGAACATGAGCGAAAAAGTCGGGAGACTAGGCCGAGGGCTGTAGAGAGTCAACCTTTTATCACACGGAAGAAAAAAAAAACATGCGGGAGAGTAATGTTCTACCTGATAATTTTTTCATGACCAAAATAGGGACATGACGTCATCAGTCACGTGATCAAAGCGTTTTGCATGTTTTAGTTCGTTTTTAAAGTACCTTTTTTGTCGTAAATTGCCACGTTTTTGCTTTTTTTCTCAACAATTCTTTACACTGTATTGTCGCTGATTAATTATTATTCCATTTTCAAAGCAGAACCAATCAAACACTGAGCCAGAAGTTTAAAAGTTGCGTAAATTGACCGATATTGCAACTTAAAAGGAGACCTACTCTTGAGCCTTTTGTAAAATCCTTTTTCAACGTGCCGAAATAAATGTTCAACGTTTGTTAATTAAGGAGAACTTTCAAAGCTAAAAGGATGTATTTGGCGGCCATATTGTTTTTCTTCATTCTGGGAAGAAAGGTCATGTAGCGGCCAAAAAGCCAAATGGTTTGCTACCCTAACCTAAAACAGTGTAAAATAATCATAATTTACTTTTACCGGTATTACTTGTAATAATAATAATAATAATAATAATAATAGCAAAAATAATAATAATAATAACAATAATAATAATAAAATAATAATAATAATAATAATAACGGAGCCATTGTCTCTGGATTTCGCACGTTTGATTCCAAGGTTTTTATAGATTTCAAAAGTAATACCAAGAATCTTCCTACAGCTGTTATAAAAAGTTGAAAATACTTCATCAAAGCAATACATCTAAAAACCTGTAAAAACTAACAACTCAATGTTCCCACGTTTCGACGACCTTGATCGTTATTTCAAAAGGATTTCAAGCCCTGTACTTTTCCATAAAGGAAGCATAAAGGAAGCTAAATTAGGCAACGACTACTCAATACTGTGTCTAAAAAAATGCAAAATACCTGATGCTTCTTCCTTGGGGAGGAGCAGGCAGATGTTTGTTGCCTCGACCAAAACATCTTTATTGAATTTCACGCCACAGGAATAATAACAATCAACATTCTCCAAGCTGACGTTAAAGATGTCAAGCTTCACGAGTTTTCTTTTATACGTTTCTGTGTTACACAAACTGGGATCATCGCGCGCCATGCCATCTCTCATTTTATAATCCTTGGAACTCTCTGTAATTAATGTGTGGTTAACTTTCCAGTAAATATCTGGTGATGTATTCGTAAGGACATTAGGATAGATGACTGTGCATGATAGTGTCGCAGAAGTATGAAGCTTTACAAAAACGTTTTTTGCCAGAATGGAAGGAAAAGAATCTGCAATGACAGTTAAAATTTTGTAAGTAGGACCTAGCCATGATTGATTTGCTTGTAAATCATACCATTTGTCAGAAAAATAAAATCCGAAAGTATGATCATAGATACGTAAAATGGCTATTTAGCACCGCACGTTGACATCCATCCAAGTCAGTGTATTACCACAATGATGAGCTTTTGCCAAGATTAAAGAAACGTTTTACAAATGGAGACCAACCAAGCCAAATTGCTTTTCAGTGACTAACAAAGTAAAAGCCCTAAATCGAGACGCTAAAGAAGTTTTTGAAAAGAGTCTTTAGATAAACAAGTATCAATTTCTTTAAATTAGAACTGTCTTTCTTTTTACTTTTTCAAATAGATCGCAGCCATTACACAGCAACTTGTATTTTTTGTAATATATAGGAAAATATCCTACCTTTTTGTAAGACATGCAGCTTTGATTGCTTTTCTGTAAATCCCTGAGTGGTGTTTATTCCACACAAGTATCTCCCCTCGTCAGCCTTCGAAAGGTTGAGTATGGTCAACACAATCTTATCCAGACCGTTACCGTTGCCGGGACCTCTCTTAGATATCATGGTCCTTGCTGATTGTTTAACGTGATGACTTTTGAATTTCCAGTAAACATAAGCACTGTCCTCGTTACATTTATTCGGTTGGCAAGTGCATTCTAATACGGTATTCTTGCCTTCCAACGCTACAGCAGCAAACTGGTCCAAATCATTGGGTAGGAAGATTTCTTCTATTAACACTACCAAGAAATTAATCAGATAAGAAAATCCTTTATCTTTACAACGCCAGCACTCCTCCTTTTCCTTCTCGTCTTAAAGGGATCGGACTATGTCACGAGGGTATTGCTGTCCTATGTTAATTCCTTGCCGATGTCGTTACTCAGACCCATTTAATCAGAGAGCAGTGTTAACCTCAATATTTTTAATTGTTACTTTTTTACAGGCATAGCATTAACAGTTCAGGATCGTTATCAAATTTTATAACCATATAACGTCACAAAATGGTGGCCATTTCAAAAGTCCTGAATTTTCGTACTCGCCTTTCTTTATCCGAGATTTTGTCCGATCTTATTCGGCGTAAACTCGTCAGGTACCCATGATTCTGTTCGGCAAGGTCAAGGAGCTTCACATGTTTCAAAATGGCAGATGTGTATTACGCGTATTGAAGTAAATTTCCCTCTCAAAGTGAAGCGCCCATCAGATTTTTGTTCCGAGATCAGGTATGTTTTTCCACTTCGTTGTTAAATTTAATGTACTTGTCGATTTTTGTGAGAGTTGCTACTTATTCCAATAAAGTTTTTTTTCTCTGCTGGGTAGATTATGCTCTGGAAGGTTCTACATTTTCACTGAGTAAATGTGATTTTAGCCGCATGTTTCGCACTGAGAGGTCATGACACACATCGATTTACTGTAGTCTGATTGTTTATAATCGGCAGAATTTGCCCTCTGATACTAGCCCACTTTGTTTGACCTCTTTTGAAGAGTAAAGCTTTTTATTACTGTTGAATAAGGGTTCCAATTTTCTCCAAAGTGCCTTCTGGATCGTGATTTTCTTTGGTCCATGAGTGTAATCGTTTCTGCAACGCCGTATCACGCTGGGCCCAGCTCGTTAGTTTTCTTTGCAGAATGTTATACTAGCACGGATCGTGATGTAAAGATCCAAAATTATAAGAATGAAGTGCAGCTTAAACTGAAGCTACATCGACTTACTATGGAGAATTGAATTGTGACTCAGTAAACTCCAGCTTAGTGTTTTTCTAAAGATAGTGTGAGTCTTTTGACTGGAGCGCGTAGTTCCTCTCTTGGTAATAGCTTTGAATAATAAGCTTAACGGTCTTTAAACTGTTTTGTTATTGCCACTTTGTGATCAGGCAAGAGCATGGTTTCGGTTCTCCACACGAACCTCATCAGTGGCTGGGTTGGCTTTGCGCTTAGTTGCTTTTACAAGAGCAACTTTAGTTGTAGTTTGTTGTGGCGAGAACGGTACAGCCGTTCTGTCTATTGAGTTTTGAACTTGAACATAAATGTTTTTCAAGAATATCCCAGAAGGCGAACTACAGTCTTAAGTGAGAGTTATTGTTCGCCCTAAACGCGCTTTGCATATGCAAATTTTCAGTTTTCCGCTACAACGGCTTTCCCTACCTGTGCAATAAAAAATTTAAACAGTTATTTGTATATGCTAGTCAATAGAAGGCATACTCATTGTCTGCGTGTTACGCTTTTGTTTCATTGACAGATCTATAGACAACAACCATCATCGACATCATCTCCTCATGACAAGAAGAAAAAAGCAGAATGAATTTCGAGAGAGCAAACTTCTGTAAACGATGTTAAAAATAAAACCTCTTTCCTTAACAGAATAACCATTGTCTTCCATCACTGTCTCTTTGATTTGAACATTTCAGTAGAAACAAATTACGTAGGGGTTCGATGATTTGTTTGAAATACACGAAGCTTTCCGCAGAGGTCTTATTTGGAAAAATGCGTCTCAAATACAGTTATCTACTGCGAGATGTCTTTTATAAAAAAAAAATGCCATGTACATGAGTTGCTGTCTCTTGCTGTACTCCTTTCTATTTCTGAAAACATCTCGACATCGTCCGCCATATTGAATTCAAGAACGCTTTCCCCCAAATTAGGTCACGTGAACGAATATTTGAACAGCGATTGGCTCGTGGTTTGTTTTGGTCGAGGTTATCAAATTTGATAACGATCCCGGACTGATTAAAACTTGAAAAAGGTTGGGCTAACTTTTCGGCCATGTTTCAATCCATTGCTCACTCCTTGCCATCCGCTGCTAAAGACGACAGGAAACAGTTTCCCTGCCTAAATATAGTCTTAAATAGCAAAACTGGGCCATTATTTTTGTAATGCAACTGATATGAAGGCACATTTTAGCTTTTTAAAAAGATGGAATAGTTATAACATGGCCCTTTTAAAAACAGTCATAATTTATGAAGCTAGTCTCTGGACATCAACAACCCTCCTCCCTAGTTTAGCATAGGGAGCTGTACTCGTCTGTTACGTTACGCTGAGAGAATGGTATTAGTTTCTGCTGAACGGTCTAACACAAAGTTCCTTTATTCTCTCTTCTTCTTAAGAAAACTTGTTCGTTCCACGTTCCTAACAAAATAATTATAAACGGCAAATCTTTACTTACGTTTTATCATGATGTTGATATCTTGTGTGGAGGTTCCAAACAGGTTGTGGGCGCGACATG
>BOPM01000591.1:240157-255704 GCA_022179025.1 Porites australiensis
ATGAGCTCGCTTCCTTGTCATTGGCTCGCCCGTCGTAAACTTCCGTGCAAAGCGTGCGCATGTTAATTTCATTATTCAATTAGATAAGCTCGGGCATCTGTGCGCTCATTGAAATGTTCTGAATGGCTCGGGCTACTAGAGTGCAGCTGGTTTTATTTTTCCAGTGAATACACTTGATTTTGTTTTTGTTTGAATATCACTGTTAAGTTTGAAACTTCAGTTTAACCGACCGCACTACTTAACTTGGATATTGAGTATCAAAATGCGGACCTTTGGGGCCTGTGGGGGGGCGAACGCACCCCGCGCACCCCCCCCTGGTTACGGGCCTGGATTTGCGCAGTATGATTTTACTTTAGATAGCCCTAAACTCTTTCGCCATGTTTTGTGTTAGACCATGCATGCATATAAACAACTTGGCTGCCGCGCCGCTGCCTGGACGACGCTCCTATTATTGGCAATTACTCAACATCTCGATGGTATATTGCCTACACCTACCAACTATGCAAAGGGTCTGGAACAAGAGCCATAATGGGACTCTTGGTCTAGAAGGGAGGCTGGCTATAAAGAATTAGCCGGGGGATTTGAGCTTATCATCCAGAAACTGCGAAATATTTTGAATGAATATTAAATAAATTTAATTTATTTTCAAATTTAAACTTACTTGGATTAGCCGAGCATGAATATAAATTATGGCCTCGCTTTGCGGTACACTTGAACTCTCCGCTAACCTTGTCACGAGATCTGATGTTAAGAGATACTGCTGACCAAGCTTTGTTGAAATCATCCTTTATATGTTTTCCATTCCTCGTCCATTGTACAGTCTCAACAGTGAGACCACTAAAGGAGCAGTTGAGAATTACTTCATTGCGGATGTTCGACATTAATGGAATGATGACGCAAACAAAGTTGCATTCTGTCAAATAAATGTTCGCGAAAACTGGAATGAAGCAAAAGTTAGGATTACTAAATACATCTTTAAATAAAGCGAGTAAGAATCAGCGTGTTGCTATACTAACATATTATTACACCCCAATATACGGAGAGTAATGAAGGGAAAAAAAATTCCTTCGAACCTACATGTACAGTAGGCTGATCAGCGTGCCTGTGTTTTCTGTTTCTTTGTAAGTTAAGCTGCTAAAAGAATTGACAGAGAAGTTTTTTCTTTTAAGCACTAAACCATTGACTCTAGGGGACAAGAGCAAGAAAATATCGTAGAATTCCCTTTTGTTCGGGTCAAAGTTTTGTTTTATTGTTTTTTCTTTAAAAAAGCCGTCAAAAAAACATTATTTTGCTAAATGTGTAGGAAAGAAAGTGTTGTTTACCTGTATTATAGTTTTGAAACACGTTATCCAGTAGAAAACGAGTGATTATCAAATAAGTTTCGCTAACGGAAGTTACAGAAGGAAGGTAATATTTCATTTCTATTCCAACTACTCACTTTTGGGATTACAGACCGTCTTAAATAACAATGCATATAACTTATTCTATTGAATTGAATTAATGCTAAACATTTTTGGATAAAATTTCTGGAATTTTTGGGTGGAACGAGGCTAAAACAACAAAATGAGCAAAATAAATTGAATTGAAAGTAAAGTAAATTAATATACACATGGTAATATGTCAGAATTCATACAAGAATTGTAATACATGTATATTGTAAAGTCCATTGCCAGAAAAGAGGGTTGAACTAGCAAAAACAGCGTCAGATAACCCACTTCCTGTTTTGTGTAACCTCCTCCTCCTTTTTATTTTTAAAAAATGAGAAAAATGCCGGTCTCATATTCATTTTATATTCCTAAATTGCCTAGAATGCTTCAAGGGAAATAATCTTCTTAAAACTATGCAAGAAAACTCCGCGAACCACAAACTCAGCTTAAATTCCCTTATGACACTTGACGAAGAGATTTCTTACCAATGGAACAATTGTGAGGGTTACTTATTACGAAATCTTCACCGTTTGGGCACGACTTTGACGTGAAAATGTCGAATTTTGCGTTGATGATGGCCGCGTTTTTTGAAGCTGGGTAGTTTGCGTTATTTGTTTTAATGAATAACAAAACTACAAAAGAATAAAGTCAATCTTCTGGGGCACCCAACGGGAAATTTTGAGAAAAAGACCTAAAAACAACAACAAAGCGTGAATAAAGTTTTCTGAGACTATTTTAAGCATTTTGGGAGATTGCTGGAAAAAAAATTATCTGTTCCTCACTCCCAGCAAGACTGATGGAAGAGTTCCCAGCCAGCAACCTTACAACCTGCAACCTGACTTACTGGGAAGTTTCATAGGGCACAATTCAGATCTTGAGTGGTAAGTAACCCATACAAGTAACCCGTAGCAGCTATTCTAGACTTCAAATCCCCTCTGACACCCTTAATTATCTTTTTCCCAGCAACACTTTCGTTCCAAGGACTATTATTTCTTTCACATCTCCCAGCCAGCAAAAATGTGCCTGAAGAACAGATATTTTGAGGAACAGATCCATTGGGTGCCTCTGAATCTTGTTAAAGGGCTATGATTAGTTTTACTATAATGTGCCCTTCTCCATTCTAATTTTCTTCTTTTATTATTATTATAATGTACACGTAGTTTAAGCAACTTTGTACCAATTGATATTGTACAACTATTGTATTATTGTACAACTAAGGTATTATGGGATGGAGTAAAAATAAAATACAAATACAAATACAAATAGATGCCATCAAGGCTTGAGTTGTTTGATAGGGCAATCGCGTGACACCATTTCCCGAAATTTACCTGACGTTTATCTCATTTTTTAGAGACCGGAGAAATTCTTGGTAACAGAAGTTAAAATTCTACCTTTTCTGTTATGGAAAAACCAAACATACTCCATGATAATCCTCACCAGTTCCTCCGCCATCACAAAAAAATCAACACGACTCACTTTTCATTTTTTTCAACTGTAATCTTATTAACGGAAGTTACAACCTTAACTGTTCACCCTAAATCCTGCTATTGTGAGATGCCATTTCTTTCCACAGGCTTTTGCTCTTTATTTTATGCATTACGTCTCGAAAAGAGCAAACTTAAGTAACATTTACCCGATGTAAATCATTCGCGATATTTATTTCTAGGCCAATTGTGATCTGCCCTGAGATCGGTAACGGAAGTTTCATAAAAATAGTGGACACCAGTTCACTGTAGTTAAAAGCAACAAAAGTGACCTTCAGTGAGAAATGATTACAGTATAGATCCAAAAGATCTGTTTTAGCCCCCAAAATGGGCCGGTTCGGTGAGTAAAATACAGCAATATTTTTGGGGCGAAAGTAGCCCATTTAGAATGGAGTCGTTTTGGCCAGGGTAGAAATAGCCCAGGATTCATACAAAAAATTGTAACCATTTTTTAAGTGCTTTTCAAGGACCACCTACCAGGAATGTAATTTCACAAATTGTACAAAAATACACATTCCCAGTCCATTCTAATAAGACTAAGGCTTAAGCTGTTTGCTTCACCAACTTCCCTACGTATTTCAATTCACTTGTCTTTAACTGATAGTTAATTATTGCATAAAACATAGAGTATTTTTTTGTAAATAACCTTTAAATTCTCTGAGCTATGATTAATATTCTGTCTTCGACAACCCAAAAGCAGAAAAACATTCTTTCCAGGCCACTACATTAAATGTTGAAGAAAATTCATGGACTTTTCAAGGAAAAATGGAATTCAAGTGAATTTTTCTCCAAAAGTATATCGTGAGGATTTCTTGCGTTTAGCTATGGTCACGTGACATGTCACGTGAAAAAAAATTGAAAATGAAGGAAATTGGCGAATTTCAATTGGTGCGAATTTACTTTGTTAGGATAAACAAATTGGCATTTCTAATACCTAACCTTCTACGTTTGGAATGAATGTACGCGAAGTTTAAAATTAAAGTTTTAAATAATTCAAGATTAAATTTGGGCATTTGAAATGATATTTTTTCTCATAATTTTTTATTGAAGTGCAAGGGACGGTCATTCCGAATGTGAAGTGTTAGAAATATTTGATATGAGTTAGAAAAATGTTATTGCTCGATTTCTTTTCTTAAACGGGCCACCAATTTCACAATAATTTACGATTTTTAGCTAAATGGTGACGTGACATACCACGTGACTTATTAACACAATGTTTATACTCTAAAATGTTACCGACGATGAGTTCTTTATGTGTGCCAAATTTTGATTCAGCGTCTTTGATAGTGACGTTTAGGGTTGTTCAGCTCCGCAAATATTCTCCAGTTATTAGCTGGTTATGGTGAATTACTACTCATTCAAAATATTTCCCCGATTCTGATTGGCTAAATGCACACGCATAATTCACCATAACCAGCTACTGATGACCAAATTTGGAAGCATTTTGCGCTTAATGAACCGAGGACGTCAAAAGTGCAGCCTTCTTGCAGGTTAATGCACTGTTAACCGAGAATAGGCCTTGGCAGATTGTGCTAGCATAATTTTTGGCATAATTGGAGCAAAAAAGCATAATTTTTTTAAACGATCACTGCCACGGCATAATTAGCAAATTTTAGCACTTTTTGGAGCATAAATTCATAAAATTTAGTAAATATGGTATATTTTCTACAGAAATAAATTATTTTTAGGTGGTTTGTTCTTGCAATGCGTGTTTTAGCTACGCTAATAGTAGTATCGACTTTGTTCTGACATGCTTAGTTACTAGGCCTCTTATGGCGAATTCTGCGTGCACGGTTAACCTTTTGGAGGAGTCTGGCACTCTGGTTTCCCATCCGGCTTCTCCAACAAGGTGTCGTTATTGCGCGCCTATATGGACAGAATCTACGTCATTTTGTGAGCATAATTGGGGAATTCTGGCTTAATTTCGGCATAATTTGGCAAAATTTGGAGCACTGCTAGTAGCATAATATGCCACTTTTAGGAGCACAATCCGCCAAGGCCTAACCGAGAGGACCTAAGGACGAGGTTGAGTTGTTTTGGTTGTGAAAACAAAAATGGCGGACATTTCACTCATTTCAAGAGTAAGAACTAGGCGAAATAATAACTAAAACCATGGCAAGAAAAGCAATAAAACAACTCCAAGGGCGACATCTGCTATTTGGAGAATATTTGCGGAGCTGAACAACCCTAAACGTTCACTACCGAAGCTGAACTTAACATCGATGGAGGTAAGCATGTTTTAACTATGTTTTTAAACTAGGAACTATTTTGAATGAATAATAAAACAATTATTGAATTCGGCTTTCGTATCATATAAACAATTATGGAGATCTCGGAGGGTGTTATACAAAAACATACATACTTTTTTAAAGGTATCATAAGAAATAAACGACACAAATAATAGCCCAAAAACGAAGTTTAAGAGGTTAACCCTATGTAAACAAACTTCCAAAAATAAAAATGAAAAATAAATGTTTATGAATAAAATCTAAGATGGAAAAAAACCTAAGAAATACGCATGTACGATTTAAGAGCTATTTTAAAACGTCTCAAATTTCCTATCTCAACAACATCCGCCCCGGCCTACGGCTTCGAAGGATAACACCTTCCTCGATTTCCATAATTCTTCATAAGATACTCAGCCTCATTCATTAATGGTTAATTATTCATGTGCCTTTGACGAATCAGAATCGGGGAAATATTTCGAATGAGTAATAAGACGGAATAATATTCGCTGTAGGAAAGCGAAAGTTAATAGTTAACCAAGTTTAGTAGTTAATTGAGAATTGGTCAAAAAAATAGTTCAGATATTTGGTCTAAAAATTAGTAGTAAACTGAAAATCGGGTACCCCCATTAGCACCCTCTGTACTGTAAACCAGCCTTTTATACTTTTTATACATCACATCTGAGGTGAAACAGTACCATTTATCATACAGACCTTGGACAAAATGCAGTATTTCACAATTTTGAAGACAAATTGCACTCAGTCAGGCAGGAAGATCAATCGTGGGCCTTTAGCGAAACCGTTCGTAAAATATCCAAAATCACCTATACGGCCAGCCGGTTCTCACTTTTAACAAATTTGCAGTGCGAGCTTTGGTCGGGTATTTGAAAGAACATTAATAGAGTTACTCTTCAACATAGTAAAGAATTTATTATGCTTATTTTTTTATTTAATGGTTTTATAACGATGTGTAATCTTAAAAAGCGTTTGATACGCGCGGCATTTTGAGTACTTCTGAGAGTGATGTTCATGAACAACTGAAAACAAACGGCACAGCGACTAAAACTGCAAGAGAGACCACTAACAATCAACAAAAGAAATATAATTCGATGAAACATTTACAGAGACAACAATCTTTCATTCACGAAGACAAGTATTAAAGTGTCTCTAAAAATCCTGAGTCTCTTAATCTTAAAGCTTAAGTTTATGTTTTAAGCCAGGCCTCTCAGTGTTTGCTTTTTCCAAAGATGAACTTGAGGCAAGAAAATCGCTCAAAGTTTTCTTTCTTCAGCCAAATTTATAACTAAATATTCTTCGGAACGTTTTCTTTCCATTTGCGGTGAGAAAATATCTCTAAAGTTCTGAAAGCTTAAATCAAACCTTATACTAGGTCAAATCATTGTCTCAAATCTTACAAAAGTGCATAAACTTGCCCAATAAACTGTGCTCGACTTCATGAAATTATATATATTACCATTCGAGATGCAGATCCTGAAAGCTGTCAAGTAAGGCCAGAATCGCTTGAGACTTTTAAAACCTCTTACGTATCAAGGAAGGTGAAAAAGAAAACGATGCCATCCGAAATCGGATTTCCCACTTTTACAAGCGAAAACCAAAAACCCAATAAACAAACCAGCCATGAATAACAGAAGACTCTTGATGGCAGCTGTATTGCATTTTGTACATCCAGTGGAAAAAGACAGTTGAAAACATCACAAGTTGACACAAAAATCTGTCAGCTTCAGCTGTCAAAGCAAACAAGTTTCAAGATGCTGCATAAACTCTCCGCATGAACTCATCTGTCAGATTTTGACCAATCAGAGCATAAAACTTGAACGTAGCGCGTGACCAACGCGTGACCATGGTAAGAAAAGGTCTTTCCCGCCTTACTTTTAAAAAACTGGCTGAATTTTGGCGTCCGAGGTCAGTTTGAAATCAAAATCTTAATATTGCGGGGCCATAGTGACATAAACACAACATACTTTCATATGAATTCAAAAAACATAAACTTGAGCCTGCGATCATTTGAAAACTAGTAATTTGTCAGCGGATAACTTCAAAAATACTCGACCTCGATGGGTCAACACCTGAACACGCGATACGGTCAGGTGATACCGGGGGCCACAGAGCGGAATCTGCACTTTGGGGCTGAAAGAGATCTTTCAGTGTATGTAGGACTTATGTTTAGGTCCCTCCCGAGAAATTGGATGGATTAAATTCCATAGTATAAGGCGACAAGCACAAATATACCGTGACCTTCGATACGCACCCTCTTTGTGGACATTTCAGATCGAATCGCATTTTTTGGACACTTTTGGCGTTGATTCCCTCAAATCTACTGTCTACAGGAGCACAAATGGGTACCGTCGCTATTTATTTGGGCATATTTAATTTTTTTTGGCCAAATGATTACAGTACTTACCCGCTTATAAGAACCTATTTTTTCAGATTTAGCCTAAACGGGTTCTTATGTAAATGGTGTTTAGTGGAATTTTAGGCTACAGAGGGTCTTAAATAGGTTCTTATATAATGAGAAATATATTATACATCTGTAAATGGTAGAAAGGTGGAATATATATTAATTTAATGACACAGGCATGACCAATTTTAGTAGATACATTCAGTATCAAGCTAAAACTAAAAGTTCATGTATTAATATATTCCAATGAAATAGATATGTATATATATACTTCTGTCCATGTGCCTGAATAAAATGTTTTTTTTTGACAGAAGAAGTTATAACTGAAACATTTTCCATGAAATAAGAACCTGTTTCAAATTTTAGGCTAAACAGGTTCTTATGTAAATGGGGTCTAAATTGAGAATTTTAGGCTAACAGGTTCTTAAATACAGGTTCTTATAAGCGGGTAAGTACTGTATGGGAAAACCATTTGAGTCCCCCAAAATTGCCATGGACACCAAAAAATTGGTAATTTATCCACTTAGCGTGGAATGAGTGAAATATAAGATCATACAGGCAATGTGTGAGGTTGCTTTTTTTATTTACGTAAATTTGACGCGTGTACGCACGTAAAATTTACACGACAATGAAAATCCACCCTTAAACAGAAAATTCTGGTACATCAAACTTTTTAGGAAATTAAAATGCAATCACCTGACTCAACTAAAACTGTATATTATAACGACCGTTGCATTTTGACAGCTCGATTAATTAAGAAACACCTAGGTGGAAGCCATAGTAACAAATTAATTATTAAATATCAAAGATATTTTCTTTCCCTTATTCTAGGTGCACTAGTCTAAAGCTCTTTTAAATTTCGGTCAGCACATGATAACCTCCGTTTTAAAGCCGACTTACTGATCTAATTTTGTTATTAAAGACACAAAAAAGCAAAAACTTTTAGTGGTATTAGACTTTTTATTTAACGAAAATGAAAAATTAGCACAAGGGTTTTGCGCATATTTAAATGTATACAGAACTGTCTTTTTAGAAATGAACTTTTCGCGTTTATAAAGACCGTGGTGTCAATTACAGCAGAAATTTCGCAAACATTTCCTATACTTCACGAACTCGAACTCGAACTTGAATTGCTAATGCCGGCGAACAAAATGTTGTAATCGAGATTATAGTGTGGTATGGACCAAATGCAAAAATGGTTGCTAGATTAAAATTCTTTTGTTTAAATTTAAATTAGCCTGACTAGCCTCGTTCTTCAGTACAGAATTCAAAATAATATGTTATCTTATGCGAGGCTAGTCAGACTAATTTTACTTCCCGCGCGAGATTTATTGTTGTGAAGATTATCTTTTTCTTTAGCGCGCTTATAACTTCCATAGTACACTGAGACACGTCATTTTTCCGCTAAAAAAACCGTTAAAATTGAAAAACATTAATAAATAAACACGAATATGCTAATTAAAAGTGACTATGCAACTCTCCCTTTTACCGAAGACGGAAAAAAGTGAATTGATGAAATAAGTTTTCGAATTAATCTAACGCCTTTTTACCCCTTTTTTAACAAAAAATATTAACTATTCACAAGAAGACTTACAAGCAAAAATCGTCCATAGACTTCCAATGCGAGACATCTTTTGTACATGTAGTTACAAATATACTTCGCGTAAGAATAAAGAAATTCTAGACATAGATGGTTTGTTTTCTTAGATAGATCGTGCTCCAAAATCAGAGATTGAAAACTGCATTGCCGTCGAGTTAATCTCTGAAGCTTTTCTATTCTTTGAGTACACAGGATCCGTCAGACAGATCTTGTACTGGCGACAGGAATTGATAATTGCGGGGACACTGCTGTTATAGAAAAGATGGACCAATTGCGGCTTCTTTCTTCAATGACTTAACAGAGGTATCTCGTTCCATTTGCATATTTATATCGATTAGAATCTGATAATCGTTGCCAGGTTGAGAAGGGTGTGAATATAACTATAGGTTCGATCTGTTGTTAAAAATAAAGAATAGATGGAAAAGTAAGAACTTTAAATAATTGCTAAAAAACGTATAAAACAACTGAATTATATGGTAAACTCAACATGAACTTAATATCAACGTCCCTTTCAATACGTGACTTTCCACTTCCGCCGAAAGGCTTATCTAAGAGGAAACGTATGTTATCGAAACAGGAATAACTAGAGGAGAGATATTAATTCTTTCCCTTTAGAAGACGGTCTCAAAATGGGTTAGAAGCTTAGTTTGACTGTTGACAGTCATTTTTCCCAATTTTTACGGTTGACGGTTAAATTATAGAGCTTTTGACGGTTGACTGTTATTTATTGGAAACGTAGTCAAGGATTTAAGATCATATCATGACGTATTTTGTGACGAAAAACACGTCATAGCACCACATACACTAAGAAAAAAACTACAATTTTGATTTTATGCATCGTTGTCCTTGCTCCTGTGCCAACACATTCATTGTTCTCGCTCTTAAAATACCCTAATTTTGACCATATTTGGTAATTTGGCGGTGAATTTGGTTTTCTTCAATTAGCTGTAACTTCACACCATTTTATCCGATTGAGATGGAGTTCTCACTATAAATATTCTTTTTGTGTAGCAAAAATGTCTGTAACGTTTTAAACACTACTTTTCAAATTTTTAATGTTGTTGCTAAAAATAGTTGTCACTTATGACGTCATAAGAAACATAAAAAAATACCCTTACAATGGTATAAAAATTAAAGAAATTTTTTCTCTAATTAAGATGTTCTAATGTCTTGCTTCATTTGGAATATAAACTACTCCTCTGAGAGCCAAAAATTGAATTTAAGTAGTTGCGGGAGGAAAAGCCCTAGCAGTCGACCATCGTGAAAGCTGAAACATATTTCATGAATTGTATAATGTATAGATTTAGCCAGGGCTAAAAGCGAGGCTCCCATTAATAAGTTTATAATTTAAATCAAACAATGAACTTCTATTCCACAATATTCAGTTAACTTTAAAGCACATTCATGTGACTTTTGGGGGAAAGGTTAAGTGATTTTAGAGAAAATTAATTTGCAAAAAGCCCAAGAGTGAACCAAATATGTACACCCAAAAACTGGAAATCATCTTCGATCACATTTAAAAGCCAAAATTGCTCTTGATCACCGGAGAATCAGTGCTACAGGGGGATAGAGATTGTCCAAACCCACCAGTTTTGAAGTTACTGACCTACTATAATTATATTGATGACCACAAGATTTTCGCTGCATCTGAGAGTAAACTCCATCGGATCATGGACATGGTCAAAACGACAATGAAATATGTGGCGCTAGCGTGGAACCCCAAGAAGTGTGCAGTAGTTCATGTGAGAGTGCACGTGAGTGTAACATGGGGATAATATTGGATAAGACAGCCAGGATACCAAGCCTGGAGGACGGGAAGCAGTACCAGTTCCTGGGCGTGCTTGAGAGTGTTATGCAGCACTATGAACTGGTCTTGGAGTGCGCAGCCAAGGAGTACCTCCGAAAGATGTCAGTCGTTTGGACGAATGCGATGTTGTACCTACCGCATGAGAAGGGGGCAGATGTTTACGATCGGTAGCCAATGGAATATAAAGATAAAGCCACGAATAATAAGGGTGCGTTTAGACCCTATTTTAGTGGAAACCTGGCCATAAAATGGTCCAGGATTTTGAGGTGTGAGCGGAGGAAACGGCACGGAGGTCCATGGTTAGACAGGCGTTTAGGTTCGCCGAGGAGCTCCATGTCGAGCTTAATTTCGAGCATTTCCGTACAGTCAAGAAGGAAGTGCGAAAGTGTCAAGTAGAGGGGTTAGAAATAGGAAGTTAGCAATCAGCGATGGCAGGGACGTATTGTGATACAACTAGGTTACAGGACGGAGGGTTGAGCGCTAGTGGATGTTTTTGGTGGCCGTGACAGAGTGGAAGTCCTGTCAACACACAAAATCGCCAGCATGTTTGAACTGTACGAACAACTGTTACCAACTCAATCATATGCAAGTCAGAAGACCCATACAAGTTCAGAGGGTGAGGCGTGATGCAGCTTTAAAGGTACAGGGTGCTGCTTGATTTGGGACTCATCGATGAAATTCCTCCCAGGTACTCCCCGACCAATCTGAGGCCTGTACACGAGTCGGATGACGTACAAGCTTTTTGGGACGTGCCAGTTTTTGCAGATCATGAAGAGGTGAGATGCAACCGAGTTGAGGGCCCGAATCGTCACTGACCACAAGACCAAGCTGCTCACTACACGTGCATTCGAAATGAGTTGTCCTTGGGTCAACAACAGAATGAAGAAGAGCGAACAGAAGACTTCAAAAGCACCCCCCCCCCCCTCCCTACTTTGGTAATTAAGACAGCCGCACTCCCCTGGTTACGAAGTAAAAAAACAGAACATCATCATTGATGGGGGGGTGGGGTGGTTAATGGAGATGGACACTTTAACAATGTACGAGATTGTGGGGAGCAAAAGTAAAGAGCCGCTAAAAAGAAGGTAGTTTTGTCAGGCACGCTGAATAGTGCCCCGACATTTAAGGGCGACGGTCAGGAAATATCGACCATTGAGTGGCAAGAGTTGAAAAATCGATTTCTTTCATTTTTTGTCCATCAAGATAGCTTTTTAGGTAGATAAGAAACGTGATGTAAATTGTTTATGCCAAAAGCCTTTTATTTCGATAAAAATCAGAATATCGGTTTTCGAGGCCGGAGTCTCAAAAGTTTTAACCTGAAATTCGCTAACATCAACTTTCTTCACGTTCGCAAACAAAGCTTCTGAGAAAAATTTGGACACTTCCCATCAACAGAACAACTCTTTTTCTTTCACTAGAAGATACTTTCAGTGAAACAGTGAGACTTGTCCAACTGAAATGATTCAAAAACGAGGAATAGTTTTTCACAATAACAAAAACTTAACTTTATTGCTCATTTCCGACGGCAAAATTTAACATGTGGTATAACTCCGAATTCTCTTCGTCCTAGTTAAATGACAGATTTAGACATTCATCTAAAACATACCTGGGAATTTGCTTGGCTTTTGCTGTACAGCAATTACCCAAAAATCAGATCCTTTAAAAGTACGATATTAGCAGCCTGGAGCACTCCCAAGTGGTTGTGTATTGGATTCCCTCTTCCATCAGATATTCTTTCTACTCATTCGGCCTGAGAATATTTTTTTTTTCCTTAACAAAGGATATTTCTGGCCACTTGTTTCATCACTATGCAAATCTTCAGCTAGGAAATGATTACCCCGTTAGCAGAATCGTTTCGATCTTTCCTAGTAAGAGGAGACTCTGTTCGCAGGGTAGAAAATGATAATCTTTGAGAATTGGTCTGTGTGGTACGGTGTCCAAACGTAGGTTGGTTTTCGATGGGCATGATGATCAATTACCACATCTATTTGGAGCTCTGCCTTATACTAGGGCTACTGTTCATGAGATTGATAATGGAATTGGTAGGGTTGCGCCACTACTTTCATGCCCTTGCCTTTGTTACGTAGAGGTTATTTTATACCTCGGCTATTAATAAAGAGCTGTTATGTAGAGGTTCTTGTAATAGAAATCTTTGAGTATTAATACTTAAAGCTGGGACTTTCCATTAGTGGCTGCTAGTTAGGAGGGTAATTAAGTGGAGGTGGCCATCAGAGGTTGGACATACAACTTCACAGGAGTAGTAATAAAAATAACTATTACTCTCCTTAAACATTGGCACGTTTAATGTGCACGAGCTATTTAGAATTCTTCAGTGTAACCGTACCAATAATGATGAATCTACCTATTTCATTGTAAATATAGACTGTTTTTTTTTTTGATAATTGGGTATTGCGATACATAAATGAGAACGCGAAACTCTCTGCTGAGTCGATCCTCATGCTATATATTAACTTTCCTCAGTCTTTCCCTGATTACATTAGAATGAAAGCTCTAAGGTTTCCTCGGAGTTTCTTAAGAGAATGTGGCTCATTGAATACCGAATACCTGTAGTTACGAAATACCAGGATTTTTATCATCTTAGTAGATGGTTGCATCATAATAATTCACGAAGTTTTCACGTACGTTTCTAATCAATGAAACAGTCCTCAACTTTGACAACTTAGAATTCTTCATGTTTTAAAAGCTATTGCTTCTTAAAAGACAAGAGCCTTTTTTTAAGGCATTGGTTACAAAACAAAACACTGGTCTTCATACGTTCAAGTTATTATAATTATATAATTACTGTGACAAGTTAATTTGCATGGGATGTATAGTCACACGGCTGGCACGTGAAAGTGTTGGACTTTGCCCCCTTTCTTGGTTCGTACGTGAGGGAATTCGAGTTATCACTTTATCTAGTAAACAGGATTATAAAAATAACTCACACAATTTGCACGTGAAGATGTTGCAATGGACTTTTTACAATTTGTACGTTAAATAACGCGTATTGTTTACGAGATTGCTTACAATTTTAACAAATCACTTCCTTTTCTAACATCTGCAATGAAATAATTGATAATTACATAATGATGGCCAAATTGCTGAAATACTGATTTCTACACATCTCATGTTATTCCACTCAATGAAACAAGCTCTAAATCTCTAATTATTCTGTCAACTGGCTACGTACTTCCAAGTTTATTCGCTAACGAAAAGTTACGCATCTTTACTTGGACTGACACCTAAATTAAATACTACGTTTTAACTACTTTTATGACAGCAAATATGTATCAGATATGGTTGCACTTAAGTTGCCGGAACGTGAATTTAAAGGTCTGTTGAACTTTGTACCAGAACTCAGGTACATTAAGGACTGGGTCATCTAAGTACGTAAAAAAAAACACGAACAAATGAAGGGGGGTGGTCTATCACCGTAAATATGCAACCCCAGTGAGTAAAATATTGTTTTTCACTACGAGAAAATAAAAACTCATATGTTCTAGCCACCGTGTCTTTTTCTTCCTACTATACGGAAAAAAAGGCTGGAATGTAATTCAAAGTGAATTTATTTTGTGCGGAAAAGAAAACCTGGCGGCTGATGTCACAATAGACCTTTTTAGCTTGTATGTTTTGTTTTCCCATTTTACACCACGTGATGGTACCCCAGAGAACTGTCAAATTCCGTCCTACGCACGTGCATCTAGGTGCATTTTAAGTTATGCAAGATTTATGAAAAGACAAACGATGGCAAAAGACACTTAGCTCTAATCCAATAATAATGATAATAATAATAATAATAATAATAATAATAATGATAATAATAATAATAAAGCTATTAATTTCTTTCTCTGCTTTTTTGTTTGATTCTCGTAATTTCAAAACAATTGAAAAGCAATATCTAATGACAAAGCCAATGCAGGTGTTTAGCAAATTTTTGTTTCTCTGAAAGAACATTGAAGAAATACATTATGAAAAGGATTAGTAGCGATGGCGAATTCCTGAAGTGAAAAACAAATGCAGCTGTAAATTGTGAACCATGTACAACATAGTCTCAGATGTTGGAGAAGACAGCAAATTAATAGCGGAGCTCCGCGCGCGAAGCGCGCCTGCGGAGCACCATGGGTAAATAAATCTACCCATCCCAGAAAATTTGGTATTCACGTGACCGACCGACCGAGCGACCGACCGTCCGTCCGTCCGCACCACAGGTATACCAATGTTTACTCTCACACTTTCTAGCTACTCTGGGAGCCCAGGAGAAAGCTGATTGCACATCAATGTTGTCATCAATTGACAGCTGTCAAAACAGGGTATCCGCTGACCAGTATCATCTGGCCGTATTGCGGGCTCAGGTGTCGACCCATCGAGGTCGAGTATGTTTTGAAGTTAACCGCTGAAAATTTACTCGTTTTCAAATGATCATATCAATATCAAATATGTTGTGTTTATGTCAGTATCGCACCGCACTATTACGATTTTGATTTCAAACTGACCTCAGACGCAAAAATTCAGCCAGTGTTTTTAAAAGACAGGCGGGGAAGACCTTTTCTTACCATGGTTACGTGTTGGTCACGCTCCACGTCCAATT
>BOPM01000591.1:257531-268913 GCA_022179025.1 Porites australiensis
AGAAAGCAGTATTTCACAATACAAATTGCTCTCATTCAATATTCATAAACTGTTAAAAAAATTTTCCAAAATCACCTATACGGCCATCCGGTTCTCACTTTTGTAGTGCGAGCTGTAGCGAGTGTTTGAATGAACATTAACAGAGTTACGCTCCAAGATAATAAAGAATTTATCATGTTTATTTTTTATTTGATGGTTTAACGCGCGGCATTTTGAGAACTCCTGCAAGCGATGTTCACTGAACGACTGAAAACAATCGGCATAGCGATTAAAATTGCAAGAGAGACTACCAACAATCAATAAAAGAAATATAATTCGGTGAAACATAAACAGAGACAACAATTTTCATTCAGGAAGACAAGTATTAAAGTGTCCCTAAATATCCTGAGTCTTCAAGCTTCAAGCTTAAGTTTGCTGAAGTTTATGTTTTAAGCCAGCTTCCCGGTGTTTGTTTTTTCAAAGACGAACTCGAGGCAAGAAAATCGCTCAAAGCTTTCTTTTCCGGCTAGAATTATAACTACATAAATTTTGCGCATGAACTCACATGTCGAATTTTGACCAATCAGAGCATAAAAATTGGACGTAGAGCGTGACCAACGCGTGACCATTGTGAGAAAAAACAAAAGCAACTGTCTTCCCTGCCTGTAACAGCTGGCTGAATTTTCACGTCCGAGGTCAGTTTGCAATCAAAATTTTAATTGTGCAGCACATAAACACAACATATTTCATATGAATTAAGAAAAAAAATTGAACTTGAGCCTGCGATCACTTGAAAACTAGTTTACTTGTCAGCTTGTCATTCTGAAGTAAAATATTAGACTTTCGAAGAAGTATTTCGTCTTATTTAAAATTTGGCTCACGCTACGAAGACTCGCTGCGATTTTATCGCTAGCAGGGCCGCCTCGCGATTCGAAAACCTCTTTCCGCTCGCTTTAAAAACAGCTTTGCTAATGTGAAACTCGTTTCAGAGGCCAATTGTTCCAAGTCAGGTAATATTTGCTTGATTTGCTCGCGCTCTAGCCGCAAACGTTTGAAAGATATAAATAAAAACGCAATCTCAACGCTATCAATCATCGCAATTAAGGTTAGTCATAAAAATGAAATTACTATTTCATTGCACTAGTTTTCCTAAACATGTAACGTCTGTTTGTTTGTTTTTGTCGTCCGCAGGGAGTAAAAGTTTACTAACGCGTCGTTGCAAAACATTCTGCTCCATGAAGCTTAATTCCACAAGATCTCCTCAGTCACATCTATGTCTCAATGGGTTCTTTCTTAAAGTCTCTATTGTTGCTGTTTCATTTATGCGTATTGCTTTCACAATTATTTGAGCTTGTACGGAAGCTGGCAGAAGAAATAAGCCGTCAATCGGCACCAAAGCGCTTCTTATGTTTTGGTCCTCCGGCCAACGGCAATAAGGTAACGCCAAAAATCCCGATTTCACCCAAATCGAAACTTAATGGGAACAATGTATCATTGATCTGTGATCCTGAGAAGGCCAAGCGCGATGCAAACGGATTTTTCAAGGTTTTCTTACTCTCCTCGCATGATTTTTTAATTTCGCGACATCCTGTCCGAAAATCAAAGTTTGGTGCATGCGCAGTAAAAAGATACTGTTCCTTAAACCTGATTTTTAATTCTGGGTAAAACCCAAGATGGGGCCAAGATGGCGACCTTCGTTGGTGACGTCACAGGCCTCCAGCAGCGTGCCACCACCCATCAAATATACCTCGTCTTGTTAAAAAGATCAAAGGCTTTCCACCGAAGGTAAAATCGTTTCGAAATAGTGTAACATATCAAAAACTCTGGGGAGGGTTTCCATCCACCCCCCTTGTACATTGGTGGGGGTATGAATTTACGTGTACGTAGGATGCCTAAAATTCCACAATTGGTTTTGGCTTCATTAAATCCCCAATTGTAGAACATTTCAGAAAGAAGCACGAACAGCGTGAACACAGTTACTGACAAAGGAAATTGATGAGTAACTGTGAAATGACAGTCCAAAGAAATGGATGTGAAGTGCCTAATGACGGCTTCTATGGATTGTTTTATACAACATCTCTAGCAATTGCTGATTTAGTATTTTAAAAACAAATTCACAGCAAACGTTTACCAAAAGTTTTGCCTTCTTACAGTGAGGACACTCCAACCATGAACACCAGACGGTTTTTTTCGGCACTTTTGAACGAATATCCAATCAACGTACGTCGTTCGAAACAAAGGCACTGACATTTTTTAGGCGCCATCCAATCAGCGACTTGACGGTTGGCGGGAATTGTGATATTTTTTCATCGCCTGTGGACCTTAAAGCCCCATTTACACGTGCTAAAAAAACAAAAAAATTTTTGCGAAGTTTTAGCACGTGTAAATGGGGTTTAAGTAGCGGGCGATCTTCGGTGATCTTTGGGGTGGTTTTCGTTAATTATAAAGTGAGAGATACAGCTAGGCGGCCGCTTATTTTTGAGAATTAATTACCTTCCGAAAAACAACCAAAACCGCCTGCGACTGACTTTGAAAATGGCTTTCCCGTCCTTGTATTATATTGGTGAGCTCCCGATTTCTATCAAAAAAAATTGTGAGTGCTTTATTGACGTAGTTTTTGTATTCTTCCTAGTCAAAGGTGAATGTAAACTTGGAAAAGCTTTCCCACAAGTGTATCGGGAAAGAGCGTTTGATCTGTATCATCAAGGGTCGACACAAAGACAAATTTCGCAGGATATGTGAGTTAGCATCGGCTATGTAAATAAAGTTGTTCGATTTAACGAACAGATCAAGTAACTCCTCTCTACCTGTGCCGCGCAAAACACTGGTTCGTAATATATTTACAGCAGATGTTGTTGAGTATGTGGAGTCCGAAAGATTATGTAAACCAAGTGCATACACAACTGAAATTCAACGGCACATATTATTTGATGGGATTTCTCCCCCTGGTCACTTACCATCACAGTCTGGAATAAAAAAAGTGCATTCGTGAAGACTGTAAAATGGCAAAAAAAAAAAAATTCTCCAGTACCCACAGAACCTTTGTCACAAGCAAATTCCGAATACACACTCAGATTATTTTGTTGATCAAGTTGCACGGCGTGACTATTGGAAAGTTCACTTTCTTGACGAGAGCAGTGTTATCGTGAAGGCAGGAAACCGCGTGTATGGCAATTCCTATCTTGGCGAACCTGTTATTAAATTTCAACGCTACGCCTCCAACGCGAATTACACGCTCAACTTACTTCATTTAATACATGGAGTGGATTACTTTTTAAATTTTAAATTTAATTTAATTTATTATTCGAAGCCCTTTCGGTGAATAGAGCAGATGGAACAACAATACTTAAAAACGGTGATATGGTTATCTTGGACAATTGTGGGTTTCACCACGAGACATTTTACAAGAACATAGTGTTGATTTGCTGTTCCAACCTGCTTACTCGCCCCTCCTAAATACTTGCGAACTTTGTTTTCACAAAATAAAGTGCTATCTCAAACAGAATTCGTCCTTGACCACCAGTGAAACTGAGATCGCAATCGGTGAAGGTGTATCAAAAATAACTGCAGCAAATTCAATTGCATACTTTAGAAAATGCGGCTATATCTTATCGATAAGGATTTGTTTGCACGGTCAGATTATAAAGCAGTCAAAGTCATAAAGTCTCACAAATATAAGCTTAATTTCAATTGTTACATTACAACAGAAAATGTATTCTTGCAAAATATGTAAACTTATATTTAATAAAAGTTTTGAAAGCGAGGGCAAATAGGATCTATAGGGAATACATTTCATCCGAACTTAACTACTTGGTGGGTTTTTATAGAAGACTAGAAATAGAAACGCAACGGAAAGATGCTGTATCTTGAAGACTGTATCTAACATAAAACTGTTTATCTTTTAAATTTCTTGCCACGATGAATTGATAACTACAGTATATTTGTTATTGTACTCACAGGGGATGAACAGTTCCATGACAATTGTAATCTTCAATGACACAATATGCACAATATGCACGGCACGGGAGGCAGCGTAGCCGAGTGGTCAGCGCGTCGGACTCGCAATCCGGCGGTCCCGGGTTCGAGTCCTGCTCTGGCCACTTGCTGGATTTGTGCTCGGTCGTCCCGAGTTCAAATTCTCGGCCCCGCTTGTAAATAGCCAACTGGTTGCCTTCTGCCAGTTGGGGTTTTTAATCCTGTTATGTTGTATTTGAATTATTTGCTTCTAAATATTTGAGTGGAGTGCCTGTAAATTAGCTGACTAGCTAAGTGCACCTTCCACTATAAACATGCCTTTATTTTTTTTTTTACTTTTTATTTTACAATATGCAAATCTCCAGTCAAATTTTACGACAGAAACACAACAAAAGATATCTGACCATATCTAGAAGAGTACTTGAACATTTTTACGGTAAAATACTAATTATCTTCTATTTCTTCACACCGCGTAATGTGTTGCTCACTGCACCCGCAGAGGATCAACAATTCCATGTCTATATTTTTCATTGACACTTGGCAATCTCCAGTCATTACGTTCATTTAATGGAACTCTATTTTTCAGCGCTCGTTGTAAAATCACCAAGTCTCTATCCAAGGCACTACGTTCCAAGTATTTAGCCGGATTTTGCTTCCACAGCCTTGGACGCATGATTTTGAAGAAGCTAGACTTCGCTCGTTGGCGGGAAGCATTAAAAACTTCCGTCTCATTTTTAGCTTTCGCATACTTTTGTTCAAGTTCCTTTAGCTCACGCTGTAAGGTGCGAATATCATTCAGCAATTCAGGGTGCTTATCCTTCAGCTTACAAAAGTTCACACCATGGCAAGGAAGTTCGTTGCACTTTGCTCTGTTGTGCCCAGATGTATGACTTATTGCACATACCTTGCCGCGCTGCTCGTGAGCCTTTGGTAAATCATCAAGCATTTTTTGTTTCCCTTGCAAATGACTTTTAGCACTTTGTACTTGTACCTCTAGTAGTTCCTCTGTTTGCACGTAAGCTAGCGATCTTCTTGAACGGAATCCCCTCGTTTCAGAGCCCCATACCCATAGAATATGGTGAACCTCTTGTCGTTCGGTTGTCACGTGATTGACCGAGCGTCAGCACGTACACGTCTACAGATTGTACTTGTCGGGTAGGGGAGACTATCAAAAGGAAGGGAGGGGTGTCTCAGGCGTGTCTTGGCAAATCCGCATCTTTTATATTGGACATTCACAATATTGTCAATTGACAGCTGTCAAAACAGGATAGCCACTGACCAGTATCATGTGACCATATCGCGGGCTCATGTGTCAACTCATCGAGGTGATGTGATTTATTTGGAAGCTGTCTGCTGACCAGTTAATTGTTTTACTAGATCGCGATCAATGTTCAATATCATACTTTCTAGCTAGTTTGGGAGCACAGCTGATAATGCACACATATTGGTTATCAATGTTGTGATCAGTTGACAGCTGTCAAACAGGGTATCCGCTGACCAGTATCGTTTGAGCTTATCGCGGGCTTAGGTGTCGACCCATCGAAGTCAAGTATTTTTTGAAGTTATCAGCCGACAAGTTACTAGCTTTCAAATGATCGCAGGCTCAAGTTTAGTTTTCTTTAAATTCAAATGAAATATGTTGTGTTTCTGTGCTGCATAATTAAGATTTTGATTTCACACTGACCGGTGGACGCGAAAATTCAGCCAGCTATTACAGGCAGGGAAGACAGTTGCTTTTGACTTTGCTCACCAAGGTCACGCGTTGGTCAGGCTCTACTTCCAATTTTTATGCTTTGATTGGTCAAAGTTTGACAGGTGAGTTCATGCGGAAAATTTATGCAGCATCTTGAATCTTGTTTACCTTGACAGCTGAAGCTGGCAGAGTTTTGTGTCAACTTGTGATGTTTTAACTGTCTTTTTCCACTGAATGTACAAAATGAAATTCAGCTGCTATCAGGAGTACTCTGTTATTCATGGCTAGTTGGTCTTTGGTTGAGAAATACGTCACTAGTCAAAGTCGGAAATCCTATTTCGGATGGCATCGTTTTCGTTTTTCACCTTGCTTGATGCGTAAGGGTTGAAAAGTCTGAAGCAATACTGGCCTTACTTGATAGCTTTTAGGAGCTGCATCTCGAATGGTAAGCCTAAGTAATTATTGTTTTTGATGTTTGTTTTTTTATATCTAATTTGATGAAGTCGAGCGTAGTTTATGCGCCTATTTAGTTTATACACGTTTGTAAGATTTGAGACAATGATCTGACCGAGAATCAGGTTTGATATAAGCTTACAGAACTTTATAAAGCCTTTAGACATTTTCTCGCCGCAAATAGAAAGAAAATGTTCCAAAGAATATTTAGTTATAATTCTGGCTGTAAAAGAAAGCCTTGAGCGATTTTCTTGCCTCGAGTTCATCTTTGAAAAAAGCAAATACCGCGGGAAGCCGGCTTAAAGCATGAACTTAAGCTTAAGCTTGAAGACTCAGGATTTTTTGAGACGCATTAATGCTTGTCTTCCCCGTATCAAATCAACTGTATTTTAAAACTGTTTGTGAAGTAGTTTAAAGCTATTTAAACGATTTTTAAAATAAAAAACCACAATTTGAGGTATTTTTATTACATTTCACGACTAAAACCAAAATAGCGTTAGAAGTTTGAATTGTATTTGACATTTATTTGAATAATATTTATAACATTTTCCCAGGTTTTCCTTGTATTTGAAACATATTTGCTATCAAAACTTCATTTTAAATACAGTATTTAAACTATATTTTCGGAAAGAGAGTACTGGCGAGTTGCTAAAATTTTTGTTAAATACCGTATTTAAACTGCATTTTAGAAAGAAGAACCTAAAATCAAAGATTTAAAAAGATGTTTTTACAAGTAAAGTTCAAAATCAGGTTTTAGTTAGGATGTTTAAAGACTATTTTGAATATACTTCCTCGTCTACGACCTTAAACAGCTCATAAATAGCATAGTTAAAACATGTTTGAAGAAGGTTTAAGAGCCAGTTCAATTTAAATTGCGATTTGAAATGACAAACATCTTGAAATCTCTCCAAACAGGATTAAAACTAGCTGTTTTCACTGTATTTTCACAAACTAGCCTCATTTAAAAGGTATTTAAATGGAAAGCTGTTTCCAAACCTAAATTAGGGTGTTTTGAAAAAACCGCGGCTGTGCTATGGTAAAAAATATACTTAAAAGGAAAATAAGTCAACCAAATTTATTTTCAAAGAGATTTTAAATACTGTTTTCAGGGTGTTTTTAAAAATTGATACCCCCAGTCAAGGACTTGAAAAACAAAATGAAATAGACATGCAGATACAGTCTGCCAAAAGAAATAAGAACACGTCGTCTAGACACAGCTCTTTTTACAAAGGCACTATTCATATAGATAAGCCATCTCGACAAAAGCGTTTCGTCGTCAATGCAAAAGAAAACTGATGAGAATTCTCAGTTCTGGACACATCCGATTTCTAATCATGCGCGTACTTTTAAAATAAGTAACCAGTAAGTATAAACGCCACAAAAGCATTAAGCCTAAGTCCACTAGAAAAAAGACTTTGAGCTGCCATACAGTTGGGAGCTAGTAATGTATCTCCCAACAAAAACGAACAATCAGCCTTAAACTTCATCAGTCAAATAAAGTATCGAGATATATGCATGCATTTCGAGCCCATCGACCAGTTTAATAACGCGCGTTGTGTCACAGTGTGTGACAGTGTGAAAGATCTATCGATCCCAAATCATTATTCATCGAATCTCTCTGTGTATATCTCTACACAGCCAGATTTTAAATCAATCATTGATCAGTTAATAAGTTTTGAAACTTCTAAAATTCGCATCAACCATAACGTAACACTACCATGCAGTGTAATCTAAATAGTAATCTAATCGATTTTGACACAGAACCGCAGTTACGGTGAACAAAGATAGAATAAGCCCTGAACAAAATTATATAAATAAACGCTCACCTCTCGTGTTGCATGAAGAACCAAACGTCCAAGAAATCCCTCCACATCGTTATCTTACGTTTATAAATCATGCTGGATGAATAAAATTTGCTCGACTTAGCACCCGCCCTTGGACTTCTCGCGGAATAGAGTCACATTGCAAAACCACGTGCTAAGGAACAAAGGATCTATGTATTTTAAAATTATGGCGGACGGCTGTTGACGGTTGCAACTTGCGTTACGTTGCTCTTTACTGCGCAAAAAGAGTATTTGTCAACTCTGTGGACTGTCCAGACGCGCAGATTTTGTTTTAATCACGAATCAAAATGTCTCCGAATTGTCAGCGACTGGCTTTTACTTTTAAAGGAACGGATCTAAGTTCAACTGGTGGACACACGTACTGTTTGAGTCTTCGCGATGCGAATAAATGTGAGTACCATTGTTCCTTATTTTACAATAATCTGTTATTGGAACGTCTAGGCATACGCGTTATGAAAAGGACAGTTGGATATATGGCCCTTCGAAGAGCGCTGTCAATTAATATATTACCAAGAGCCATTTTGGATTTTGTTTACATGTGTTTTGCTTACCGGTCGTTTTGATACAAAGTAATTTCGATACACCAGGAGATACAAATTGATTCAGTCGAGGTGTACAACCAATATTTCGCGACATTTGTTTTTCTTGTTCACGTGCAATAACTATACATCAGGTAATCGCAATATTTTTGCAGTTTTACTGCTTAAGTTCGTATTGAAATGACTCTTTTCCTTTACAGTTAATTGATCAGATTACATTCTTGCTCTCACGCCAAATGTGTCACGTAAATTAAGCTTTGTGTCCGTCCTCTTTCGCTCACACATAGCAATACCAACCACAAAACCAATAGTGAATGCTCTGGCTCAGGCCTTGCAAACTTCATGATGATTTTAGTGGAATCAAATATTATTGTGTTACGTCTTGCGAGAATGAATGTATGTATAGTTGGCAAGAAAAATTCAATAATGAAATTTTATATTATAGACATTTAACTTTTTATATTGACTCAGTTAAGCCTAAAATGGTCATTTTTCTGCTTTGGAATTGCTAAAAAGTTTCAGGAACATGATATGTTGACATTTAGTTTGTTACATGTAAACAATCAGGACGTTATACATACACTGCACACATGTACAGCTGGTTCAATAAAGGTTGCTTTGGGCGTTGGGAATTGAGCAATAGTAATTAGCAATTGTTTGGTGGTCACTCAGGGAAATCATTGCATTGTTTGGTATGCCCAAATGCCCAATAGCCAACCTTTACCTATATAATCAGCTATATACAGTGTAGCTTCTGGAGAAGCGGCAACCACAAGCTATAAAGGCCATCCAGTATTTTCATTGATTACATTTTAAAACAAAATCTTCTAATAACCTCTTGTCCATACAAAAAAACATGCAGTGACTTTGTTAACCTCTGCATCCTGATGCATAAAAATCCCCAAAGATGCAAAATAATAATATTCATGGCATGCATTCCAATGGACATAAAGATCCACAAAAAATCAGAACATGTTTATTTGTAGAAATATCCCGTTTGTGTATTCTGTGGCAGTTATTATGGCTGTTGTTGAAGGATGCATATTTCCTTTAGCCTTTAGAAAGACTGTATTTTAATTTATGTGTACAACATTTTATTTTCTACTACTGTAGACAACTAGAAGAATTTACAAAAGAAAATAATTATAAATAAATAAGTAAATAAATAAACAGTACGTACAGTACGTGGGACACCCAAAATAACTAAAAAGCTAAACTAGCTAGTTAGATCACAGTTACTTTTTATCTTTGTTTCGGAAAGGCCAATAACATCGAATTAATGCTGTAGATCTGATAGCAACATTGTCAAACCATCATGGTTAGCAGAAAGGCTTCTCATGTTGAAATGAATTGTAGAAAAGAAAGGCATAGATTTGCTCTGATTTGCTCTTTGTCAGGGGGTTCATTAAGGTTTTGAACAGGAGGGCACCTGAGTTTGACACCTGGGCAAAGAATTGGCAAGTCCCGGAGGGCCTTGTCCCCTAGGGGGGTGCGGGGGCATGCTCCCCCGGAAAATTTTGAAATTCTATAGTCCTGGGGATGTGTTTTCCTGCATTTTGAAGCTGCAGACAATGACTTTCAACAACCAAAAAAAGATAACTTTTCTAGACAATTTAATCATGATTTGATACCAATACCCACCACACAAATTGGACTTTTTGGTTCTCTTTTAATAGCTCTGCTCATAATAATCTTTACTCAAAGTCACTGTCAGCACCTGAGCCGTAATCAGAGTCAGGGTCAGAGTCTACATCTTATCTTTAAAATTTCAATGACTAGACGGGAGGGGCACTGTTTTAACGTGAACGCACCGAAAACTAATTCATTGGCGTAAACCATAAGACGAATAAAAAATCACGCTTCGCTTCGTTGAACATGATGATTAAGCCATTCAATATATACAGGCAAGTAAAAGGTTAAATCACAAAGAAGTCTACTCACCTCTTGGCCTTTTCTCTACTGGAGGCCCTTTGGTTGAAGCCGAAAAATAATCCGCTATCAAACGCGTTCTTTTCTGGGCCGCCATGCTCACGTGCTCGCAACACTGATACATTTCAAGTGGTCGTTTATGAAGCACAGTTCTTTTCGCAATGTGTTATGGGGCGATTCTTGTTTTTAACAGATAACGAACGAGGGGATTTCATGCCGCGTGAAATAAAGTGGAAATTGCACGGCAAAGTATGTTTTACACTCGATAAGACTCATCAAGGAAAGGGCACAATTGTAACTTAAAACTGTTTTGATCGTTCCTTGTATTAAAATGAAGTTCTTTGAGATGTAAAGCAGCCGGGCAAAGTCGTGTTCACAGCCGGTCAATTTGCCCGGTGCCCGGCCCTTAAGTTTGTACTGCAGTAATACAGAGTTTTGGAGTCTGTCAAGCTAATAAGTCAGATTAACTGTCTGGTTACACAAAGGCCCAAGCATTTTCAATTACAGGCTTCTATATTTTTTTTTTATCTGGGATTCAATATTTCTGGACTGGGCCTCAATATTTTTCACAAGATGAGTCCCAGGACTCACCATAACTATGTGTAACCAAAATCACTGAATATATATTCACGTGTCCAACTTTTCCATTGAAAAGCATTACCACCCAAGCATTTTGTTGCACCATTCATGTACTTAACTCTTTGAAAATAGACAAGTAATGTCCTTTTCTGACAATCCCAAAGAACTGTTGCTTATTTAGCTACGCAGATATCCCTGCCAGTTTCTTTGTATAGCCTGCGCCTTATGCACTAAAGAACAGTAATTTATCAAGTCCTCAAAAAACGTTTTCTTAGGACCTACATCTGTATGAGAGTGAATCCTCACTTTTTTCTCTAAATTCAAACAATTTTATACAAACACCCGTTGACTAATGGTTATTAGGACTGTGCTCGTAATGGTTGTTGCGAAA
>BOPM01000592.1:3193-10693 GCA_022179025.1 Porites australiensis
CCCCCCCCCCCCCCCCCCCCCCCCCCCCTTATCTGAAGGTCTGGATCCGCCACTGTTGATAGTGTGCTTGTAAGTTTCAGGGGCACCCAACGACTGCTTTCTGTAAAATACCGTAAAATTCCGAAAATAAGCCGCGCGGCTTATATATTCCAAAGGGCCTTTTTGAGGGGCTTACCTACAGAGGGAAATTTACGTTTCAAAATTGATTGGGCTAACCTTATAGTTAGAAGTAAATTTACCACTTTTGCATTGTTTTACTTTGCATTTGAGCGCAATTTTCCAAGTACAAGACCCCCGGGGGGCTTATATTTGGGGGGGCGATTTAACGGAGGGTTTTTTTTCCGTACGAGTTTGGGGGGCTTATATCTGGAGGGCTTATACATGGAGGGGCTTATTTTCGGAATTTTACGGTATATGTTCGGAGAAGCCAATATTGCCTAGAATTTCTATCACTTAAGGACGGCTAAAAATTTCTAGATGACTGTTCCATTCATCGCCAATTTTCAAAGCTTATCTTATAAATTCCCTAGGATTTTCTGAAGCTTAATTTTCACATTTTATTTCCCAAGTTAGGCTATTTTTTGTAGAAAAAAGGGAACCTAAAATTTCGGATACAAAAATGTTATGGCGTTATGAATCAGAAAACATCTCAGTTTCGTAATACGTCAAATTTTGTCTAAAATTTTTGGAAAAATAATACTCAAGCCCTTGTAATTTCTAAAAGACTCAACTTCCCCTAGGATGACCGAACAGATACGAATTTTATAGCGCCGCTTAGAATGCATTTCTAGAGATCCAAAAGTACTCTGGATAGCCTAAAAAGTGTTTCAATGTATTTAGGAGGAAGCCATCGTTGGGTGCCCCTGGAGTCTGAGTTCTGTATTCCAGTTAACCTCAGTATTGTTTTAACTAATCGTTTCTTCTGTTCTTAATCACTTTTACATTTATATAAATTACTTTCGTTTACTTGTGAATTAAATACAATTTTTAGTGCGTCAGAGTTTTTTTTTTTTTTTTTATATAGACACTGCCTATATAGACTAGCCTTCGCTTAATTGCCTTCGCTATTTTTGGGCAGTGAGACTAATGAAATGAAATAAAATAAAATGAGATGAAATTTGTATCACAAAGTCAAAATTAAGAGTTAGCAAAACGTTGTTCTATAAAGCCATAATTGGATAATAGCATCATGAATAAAAACAAATCTATAATTTGTTTTACGTAAGGACACTTAGCGGTTTTTCAATTACAGAACCGTTGTTTACTTACACCATGGCTATTAAAGTGGAATGGTGATGAAACTCGTTAGGCTCCTTTGTTATATGTTTTTGTCAGCTTTTTTGGACCTGACCGTGCACAATGTTCAATAGCATTCCTATCATTTTGAACTTACTGACCAATAGAAACATGGCATCAATTTATTCAGTCTCAATTTGTGAACAAAAAACAAAGGATTGTGCATGGTCAGGGAGCTTCCAACATAAACTGCAGCACCTGTTGTTTTCAACTTTGATGTTTGCCGGCTTTCACAACCAGCCTCCTCTACTAACTATGCTTACACCTTTGTTTTCTCGCGCTGTTGCAGGCTCCGAGATAGTCGGGTCCGCGGAATCGAGAAAGCACGAAAACGAAATTAAAACGGGTGGAAGGGCGGACTACAGCCCCACTTTCCTTAGACTGCGAGCAGTCACTTATTTTTCTTCACAAAGTTACTGCACGAGAAACCCAAACACGCGAGCTGCGATAAGAGAGGGCGTAATCCCGAGAAGAAAAAAATAAGAGAACGTCTTTTCTCGTCTGGTCCTAATCCCTTATTGTAACATAGGCGTTGTACATGGTTTGCAATCGCGCTGGCTGAGATAAGAACTAGACGGATTTTAAGAGAAAAGGCGTCTGCAAGCTGTCTACACTTTCCTAGATTACTCGCTCGTATTTTCGCGTGCCTTCCCCTACTATCTGAGAGTCTGGAACAGGCTCTAAAAAAGTTAGTTATTCAGTATCCTGGGTACAGTTAATAAAATGGTATTAAATATTCATCAAGCATTGTGCAAAGGAAACTATTGACCCATGCCATGGCTATAAATCCCAAGTGGGGTACTTAAGGAAGTTTTATACGGGTAGGCTCTGTCCTCGAGCGGTCCCAACCTCGTCCCCAGGGCTTTTAAGGAAAAGCCCTGGGGACGAGGTTGGAGCGGTCCAACCCTTTTACCCTCTAATAGTATAGTCCGGTCAATCTAGGCATTTTTGAGGCTCAACATCAAACTAATTGCAACAGAATTGTTTTCAACGCCATTTAAGTAAGGGTGGCCTACCTAGCAACATACCAAAAATCCGCAAAAATCCGTTCGGTGGAACATGTCAAAATTAAGCGTTAAACATTTTGAGCTTTTAACACAGGGCACCCACGTTAGTTGAAATTATACGTTCAAATAAAAAATGCGCGAAATGTGTTTGTTACTTTTATGGAAAAGTGAGAGAAGAAATAATAACTGATACCTAGTTTTCGGTGATGAAAACGAAGTGTTCCTTTTTTTCAAAAATGATAAATATTTAACACGGTTGGCTTTTGCACAGGAAGCCCATGCTTCGCTCAAGGAACCCCAAAATAACAGGAGGCTTACGGAGTAATAGAGTGAACTTTTGGCTGTAAAACTACAACAAATTTAGTCGTAAGGCTTTAAATCTGAAAAATGAAAGCCGTTACTTAATCATTAGATTTTAAAATATATCCTTTTTAAATCAGATTTCTTTTAGGCACATAGGCAATGGTAAGAAAAATGTATATCAGAGCCGGATTTTTGAATAACGTTACAGCCAAAATAGGGCTCTCCCCTCAAACAGAAGTAAAAAAGAAAAGCTAGCAGTGCAGCCAATCCTTTTTTTTTTCTTCTCCTCCTTTCATTCTCTTCGCTCACTCTATTTTCCCTTTCTTTGTTCTTTTCTAGGAGGATTTTCGGGCTCATTTTGCCTTCGGCTTTTGGTCTTGTCCTCAGTCAAAAGACTGCAATTTTTGTTCGGTACGTTCTCAAAAATCCAGCAAGATAATGCTTTGGCTTTTACGATTACCTATACGTTAATTTTCGTTAACGTACCGTCATCCTCAAATATACCAGTTTCACTTTTTTGAAGTTTTCGTTTTCTTCTTGTTAAAAGTGAATGGAGAGGAGTGAATCTACGATGCATAACAATGCAGAGTTTTTGAGCAGGTTAAGCTCCAATGCCTATGAATTTGACAAGAGGGACATGCCTTTTCATTTAAGGAAACTAGGTGTTTTACCTTGGCAAAAAAAATTATAAAGCTTAACGGAACATTCATCACATATTTAAGAACTTTGGTTCCAGCAAACGTTTGCTGCTTTTTAAGGGAAAGGCAAACTCTGGGTAGCCAAAACAATGCGCATGTAAAAATATCTTGTAAGAGTCTATGGAGTAATGGAAATCCCCCACGAAGAGCATAATTCACGCAACTCTGAGAAGGTTAACATGCAATAAGTTGAAGTGTTACACAACGCTCATCCGAAGAGAAACATACAATAGGTTCCGCAAAAAGAGGTGAGCCATCAGAAGTTAAGTCAGGCAAGCCCATTAATGTTGTACATGTGTCCAGTACTTTCGCGCCTTCATTGACCACTGCAATTATTTTAAGACGTATAGGATCCCATGATCGTTAAGAAAAAGTGGTCTTTTTCTGCCAATGGACGAGAAAAAAACTGGTCAAAGTTCAGGGTTGTTCTCACAAAAGAAATGCAAGGAGGGAATATAAACGCCTTTAGACCACAGAGCGATTATGAAGGGCTGCGGCAAAACTGAATACAGAGCTACACTAAACATAACTGAGATCTGAAACTCGTTACAAGAAGAAGATAAAAAAATAACAATTACACTGCCCTTGGTTTTCTCGGGATTTCCCTTACTATAGATTCGGCCATGTGCAATGAAAAGCGCAGAGCGTTATACGATCTAGCAAAAACCAAATAGAAGGAGTCCTTAGAGGAATATTTATTCACTCACGTTGTCAGAAGTACTGAGTCATAATCCTTAAGGAGGCTGCACATGTCGCGAGAAAGAAAGAATCCCTGATTTCGATCACACATGTTGTCCAAGGTTATGAACATATTTACCGATCACAAAACTGGATTTCAGAAAATGGGAATTAACAGTCTGTACTGATACAAAACTATCGTCCGTTGCAAACATTTAGTCGCATTTATCTTCCAGCATGGATTCAAATTAAGTAAATTTGCATCCATGCCGCAGGATATAAAAAAAATTTACAAGCCTGCAAAATTGCTAAAATACTTACTGCATTTCTGATTTTGCGCAAAAACAAAAAACAATAACGTTCTAACCGTGTTAACACAGACTGACTAATAATTTCCAATTTAAGTACCATCATAGAAAAAAAAAAAATAAAGCTTTGAAAACAGAATGTGAAGACAGACGAGTAGCTGGGTAACCTGTGCAAAGCCCTCAAGACAAAACACTGACCCACGTGTTTCTCACACATTTAGTCGGCGTTTTTTTTAAAACAAAACTACCCAAAATGCATTAGCGATGTTCTATCGAAAATTCCTGGACAAAGAACAGAATTATCAGATGTTTTGTCTGAATTTGTGATCTTCCTGAAATTGGGTTTCCTGTGGTGAAAGTGGAAAACCCTTATTGCCAATTTTTCTCATATATTTAAAGGGGCTATGTCACCCCACACGCATGCGCGAGCTAATGAAAACAAACTTGAAAAACTCGGCCCGACTTTTTCAAGTTCTGTCGGAGATTTTGGAAGGCTGTTTTTATCTGTCTAAATCTCAGCCATCGTTCGATAGTTAGCCAAGTTTTGTATTAAGAATCGTTCTATGGGGATTACAGAATAATGTTTTGGCGTTATTTTGAAATTGTTTGCCTGTGGAATGTTTTTACGTGGATTTACTATGTCCTCTTATCAGCGGCCGTTGTAATGGCAGAGTTAATGACGGCTACTCCACAATGAGTGATGGAATCTTTGATGGAATCTTTGCTATAGTTCACAGAACCTTTCTATTGAGTTATTTTAGAGGCTGCTGGCTCTTGGATTTTTCTTGTGCTCAAAGTATGTGGACATGTAATGAAGCGGCTATCGAGTTGGCGGCGGCCCTTTTTTGTAAACGATTACAAGAGCATCAGGCCATGAGTTTCGTGACGAAATTAAACTCCTGGCGAAGGAAACATTATAAAGTTCGCCTAGATTCCTTCTTGTATTTATCTGGATTCACGGCAAAGATAAACACGACCGTTTGCTCGTCCAGATTGTTCTCAACGGACTTAGAGAGGCACCTTAGTACGAGTCAGATCCTGACGAGTTAGATCCTGTATTAAAATGCCATGTTTTTGAACTGTTTGTGTTCGAGCATATTTTTGGAAAATAGCAGAGTTTACTTTCCCTTTTTATCCACGGACTGCTTATAGTGGAGTAGTATACCAATGATACTTGGTTCTGTTTTTGTCGACATCGCAGTGATTCGGCGCGATCGAACAATTTTGCGCGATGATGTATGTTTCCCTAAGATCAAAACAAAGACTTGATGTCTCTTGTTCTATCAGGATCTAAATTATAGAATCACTAGAGACAGACAAGTCTAATTGTTAATGATTTAAAACAGTCTTGGTCGTTACCTTCGGTCTAGCGTCTTTTGTAGCTCGTTTGTAAAATAAAACTTCGATTTAAAAATTTTGTTGAATAAGACAATATGTTGTCGTTGAATTTTTGTTTGCGCTCTATTTTATGAATGGCATGCGTTTCTATTTCAAAACTACAAGTAAAATTGTCGTCACAATTTTATTCTTAATCTAGCATAACCAGAGAAGAAACGTTCCGTAAATTCTATCGAAATATCCCTTATCTAAACCAATTTCGCTTGTTAACCTCTCTAAATTCGGAGCCTTGGAAGTGACAGAGAACATGGAGAAAGTCACGCGTTAAAAACAATAGAATTTTGACAGTTGAAAGTAATTTGCATAACCTCAGAGCGCATGCTCTCCAGCTGACATAGCCCCTTTAATAGTTGTCAACCGTGCGAGGGACCTTCAACGCCCTTTACAGCCCCCATTTCGTGAAGCTATCTTTCTTTATAATTTCTCCTTTTCTTTCTTACTTTCTTTACCAGCTGTTAAGATCTGCCTCAGCATTTTTGATATTTTAACTTTGTTGGACTTGTTATATTCTCGGAAATCCTTCGTGTTGAACTAGACATAGAATTAAAATTCTCCGCTTCAAGTTTCTTATCTCTGTTTAACAAATAGGAGTAGCACGTATGCCTTATGACATAACATAACATATACACTTTATTACGACTCCTCTATACTGGGCTATTCTGTCGTAATATAGATATTAATAATATATATTGTAATAATATTCTGTCTACTGTAACATCATGAAGTAGGAAGTAATTCCCCTTTAGGCATTAAAACATTATACATGAAATTAGGCTACATCACTTAATCTTCAGCCAAAAAAACGAACTTGTTACTGTCATGCTATCACTTGCAAGAAGTTCAATGAGAAAGTTGCTTACACAAACAATACAGGTCGGTGGTAGAGCATTCGTTTCACTAATACGAAGGTAATAGGTTTAACTCCTGAAGGTCGAGTGAGCTCTCGAAATTTCTTTTTTTTTTGTTACTGACTGACTGCACGTACCAAGCACAAAATGCTCCTATAGATTTCATCTCTAACCATGATGAATGTGTTTTTTTGTGTGATTTTTACAGGCATAGCATGATTAAAACACCAGGGATGAAAAATTCGGCCAATCTTGGCAAGTTTCGATTCATGTCCACCATTGCCATCTCTTGCAATAGACGGTGGGAAATTTAGTTTCAGTGCCTAAATATAACTTGAAACAAATAACTGGACCATTATTTCTTGAATTCAATTTATGCGAAAAACGTTTTTGGTTTTTAAAAAGATAGCACATAGTGTGACGTAGCCGATTTAAAGGCGAAAGATCACATGAAATTCTTCATGACAATTTAAAGAATTATGACCGAGCTGGTGAAATGGGTCTATACCATAAACGTTTATTCCATTGGATAGAGTGTCGTTATTTCGTTATTTACTTGCATAAATGACTATTTTACGGCTAAATCGCCTTTTTGCACTAAAAGGGTTTTGTGAGATTGAATTTTAGCTATCTCGCTTAAAATGCTGAGAAGCGAGGGGTCGAAGAAAGTAACAATTTGCATTTGTAGCAAATAATTTGCTGGATTATCTCCTCGGTATCTCAGTATTTTGTGGATAGCGTTGGCCCTGCAGTGGTACCCAAAGGTTTGGAACGTTCAAATGACTGATATATTTTTTTGGCGTTTCCAAACTACAGGCGATTGATTTCGAGCTATCTTTGCATTGAACTCTACTTACCTTTGCTTGCCAAGCGTCGAATATGGAGACACAACCTTTCTTGACGTCTTGAAACACACCTTTGCCACTATTTGTGAGAGTCCTCGTTTTATAGTGTTTCAGACAAG